>CAJRAI020000050.1:37500-77500 GCA_907164885.2 Dolomedes plantarius
AATCTGTGACATTTTAAGCATTTGTTTATACATTTATTAATTAATTTTCTTCCACCAATGATCCAGTATGATTGCCGTATGATGTGCGCTAACAATGTTGGGCCAGCATGTAGATAGGCTACATGCCGTTCTTTGATGAAAAGTTCGCTGAACTTATGTTGATACGGCAGAATAACAGGATGTTTTTGATTAAATTGTAGTTGCGAGTTCTGTAATCGACCTCCCACCCGTAAGAGACCGTTTTCGTCTACAAATGGGTAAAGGGAGCGTAATTGACTTTTATTTGGTACAGGTTCTTGATTTTCGATGCATTTTATGTCTTTATGAAAATAGCTATTTTGAATAGAACGGATAACTGTTTCTTCGGCTTGTTTGATTTCTGAAAAGGTGAGTGTCGTAGATTGATCTTGGAGATTTTCTGCGGATCTTTTACAATTTTTAATAAACCTTTGGCAGTAAGCTACAATGCGGATTATTTTAGCCAAGGAAGAGAATTTTTCGAAAAACTCATCTACTAAAATATTTGAAGTGTGGAGGTGAAGGCTAAAGATTGGGTCAGCTCTTTGCTCAGTCTTCACTTCATCCTCGATTTCTTTCGAACTTGTTTTATTCTTAGGCCAGTAAGATGCATCTAATTGTAGCCACTGTGGACCATTAAACCATAAAGTGCAATTTGGGAGACATTTAGGGTCAATGCCACGTGAAGCGATATCTGCCGGGTTTTCTTTGGAAGGTACATGATTCCAGTGTTTGGTGGGAAGCACTTCCAAGATTTGGGAAGTTCTATTGGCCACAAAGGTCTTCCACTTGCGTGGATGAGCGGATAACCAAGAAAGAACAACCTTGGAATCAGTCCATGCAAAAATTGGAAAGGTGTTATCCTGGAATGTATTCAAAACGGATACAAACAATTTTGATAATAAATGAGCTGCACAAAGTTCTAACTTGGGGATTGATATCTGTTTGATAGGTGCAACCTTTGTTTTAGAGACTAAAAGACTGACCTTAGTAATGCCATTGTGAGTCTGGCGACAGTAGATTGCAGCCGCATAAGCTAGCGATGATGCATCGGCAAAGCCATGCAGTTCGACTTCACAATCCTCTGCAAAAGTAACACATCTAGGTACTGTGAGTTGGTTGATTTCATTAAATGATTCTTGAAATTTGAACCAATAATCAGCTAGATGCTGCGGAATAGGAGTGTCCCAGTCTCCCTTTGTGAGCCATAATTTCTGATAAAAGATTTTAATGGCAACAGTGCATGGAGACATTAATCCCAATGGATCAAGATCCCAATGGATCAGATTCTGATAATATTCGCCTTTTTGTTATGGGCGATGTAAGCGCTAATGTAGCTTTATAGACAAAAGTGTCAGTGGATGAATTCCAAAATAATCCTAACACCTTTGAATTGACATTGGAATCGGTTGGTATTTCAAAATTTGCGCTATTGCAAGAATGTTCTTGAAATTCAGAAAGAAATTGGTGGGAATTAGAATTCCATTTTCTTAAATTGAATCCATGTGAGCGTAAAATCGAAGCAATTTCTTTGCAAGTGGATATTGCTTCTTGAACTGTATGAGATCCTGATAACACATCGTCCATGTATATGTCTTCCTGCAAAATTCGAGAAATAGTAGGATTCCCTGCGTATTCGAGAGCGATTTGCTTTAAACAACGGGTGGCCAAAAAAGAGGCTGGAGCTAAACCGTAAGTGACGGTTTTTAATTTGTAAGTGCGTATGTCATCAGTAGAATTGTACCTCCAAACAATTTGTTGATAATTTTGATCTTCTTCTGATACTAAAATTTGTCGGTACATTTTCTCTACGTCGGCTGTGAAGACTATTTTCGGAAATCGGAAATTGAGCAAAATCTCAAAAATATCCCGTTGCAATTTAGGGCCGACTCCTAAAACTGAATTTAAAGATATACCGCTTGAAGTCTTGCATGAGCCGTCAAAAACTACTCGTAATTTGGTAGTGGTACTGGTTGGTTTAATTACTGCGTGATGCGGGAGAAAATATTGTTCCTTTTCGGACCAATTGCGTAAATTGTCATTAACGAGCTCCATATGACCTAAAAGTTCGAATTCCCGCATAAAATCTTTGTACTGTGAATTAAATTCTGGCTTATCCTTAAATTTTCTTTCCATGCCGAGAAGTCGGGAAATTACTGCTGCTTTCGAACTGCCTAGTTCTGTTTTTGATTTGTAAAATGGTAGCTTCACAACAAAACGATTATCTGAATTAAGTGAATATATTTCCTGAAAATGTGCTTCTACAAACTGTTCTTCGGGAGTAAGCATCTTATTTTTAGAATTAGGAACATCTTCTAACTCCCAAAATCGTTTGAGCTCCGTATCAATATTTATTTCGTAAATATGCAAACTAGATATTGAATTGGCATTTGTGCTTGTGTCAGGCAATTTACCAGAAACCAGAAAACCGAAAATTGAATTCTGTGCAATTAAATTACTTTGAGAACAATTTATTTGACCAGGAAGTAACATCGAAAAGAAAATATCTGATCCGAGAATCATATCAATTTTATTAGGCGTGTTAAAATTTGGATCAGATAGTTGAATATTTTTTAAGTGCGTGAAATGCTCGTCTTTTATCTTCGATACAGGCAGAGGTGCCGTTAATTTATCCAAACCATAAGCTGTAACCGTCAGCTTGACCCCAGGTTCATGAATCGAAAGTAAGTCAAGTGCTATACACCTTTTAGTCATGGCAAGGTCCTTTCCAGACAACCCTTTAACAGGAAATCTAGCATTCTTCCTTTTTATTCCTAAAATATTCATGTAAGTTTCACTAATGAACGATGACTCACTACCCGAATCACATAAAGCTCTCAGTGTATGTGCTTCTCCCGTACAATCTTTTACCATGACACATGCTGTGGGTAAAAGTGCGAATGAAGTTTGGGCCGTATTTAACAAAACAGTGTTGGTTTCGTTTGATGTACTGGGATGATCGTCGCTAATAGCAGGTGCGTTTTTCCGATTTGTAGAGACCTTTGAATCGAAAGTGGAAGCAGAAACGGAATAATTCTGCATATTTTCATGCAAGCTAGAATGATGCTTTTCTTTACTGAAATGACATGAATAAGTGGAATTACATTGGTAATCGGTATGCTTGTTTGATAAACAATTAATGCACAGTTTATTTTTGCGAACATATTGCTTTCTATCTTTCACACTCATTTCTTTGAATTTATGGCATTTAAAAAGTAAGTGGAAAGGCATTCTACACAGCATACACTTTGGATTGTTAGATGTAGGTTTAAAAACATTAACCTTTTATTTTTTATTGTAAGACTCATTTTCGTGGAACAAGTCTAACGAAGCACACTTATTATTAAGGAATTCAAGGAACTCATCGAATGTAAAAAAATCATTGTTAACAGTTTGTTGCGACCATTCTTCGCGTGTTTTCTGATCAACTTTTTGCAACAATATGTAAATTAGCCAGATATCTCTTGAGTTAGCTTGCTCATCGATGGATTTAAGTCCTCGAATGACTTCATCTGAGACATCTGCTATGCTGCGTAAATTGGATGCGTTTGCATGATTGATAGATGGTTGATCAAAAAATGTTTTGACGAGAGAAGAAACGATTTGTTTCTTTCTGTCGTATCTAGTAAGCAGTTTTTCCCAAGCTTCTTTGTAACTAGCTTCCGAAATTGGTATGTGTTTAATTATCGCTGCCGGTTCGTCAAGTAATAAACCTTTTAAATACGAAAACTTTTGAATATTGGATAAACTACTATTATTATGAACCAATGATGAATATAGATCTTTAAATGACGGCCAGTCTTTGTAATTACCACTAAATGACTGAATATTTATTCTAGGCAGCTTAAAATTATTAACGTTAGAAATATTTGTTATAGGTCTCGGATCATTTACATTATCAATGCATAATTTTTCATGAGCTTCTTGAAGTTTGGCTTTGGTTTCATAATATTTATCCTCAAATTCTTCCATTTCGGAGAGCTCAATGGGCAGATCTGAGTCTGCTTTGTCGAAATCAGAATAAATTGTCTCTAATTTTTGTAGTTTGTTATTTAAATCGTATTTGTTGAATGTTTGGTTTTCGTCATTGATATACTTGTGAATTCTAGTTAATGCTGATTTCGCTCTGCCGCGAAGATTAATTGCAATTCTCTCAGCGTTTTTAGCAGCAGTATCATCTGCCGAATCATTTGTTCTCTTTTCCATTACGCTTGTAATGGTGCGGATGCGTAAACAACTTTCGTGAAACCAAAATCAAACTTGATTCAAAAGAAAAAAATGTACTTATCTCAGGCTTCCTTGAGCTGGATCTCGTCGAGTGCCTCCAAATGTTGCGGATGGTTGTTGGTGCGGTGCTTAGCGTTAAAAAGGAAACTGAGATAAATTACGAAAAGTTATATTTACAAAAAATATTTACAATTTAAGTATTGAGTTTGCGTTAACATAGTAAAAGGTTGCGGTGACAAAATAAGACGCTCCGTATGGAGCGGTGCGAAGTTGCGTCTAGAGACAAAGGAGTCTTCTAGTGAAGTGTTCGAAGGGGGCTCAAGTTCAATGACCGGAGCTGGAGATAAGAGTCAGCGAGCGCCTCCTGCTGGAAGCACAGAGGGGTGTGGGTGGAACAGTCGGTAATAGCCCGCATTTGTTAACACCTGTCACGTGATATTGTATTATGAGCTTCTTTTACCTGAAAATGTGTAGACCAATTTGTTTGTTGTCTTTGCAGATTGAAAGCCTCGATGGCCAGTATCACAAGAAGTCGTTTCCTTAGCCAGACAGCAGCTTTCGGATTCTCATTAGTTGTCGTGTGTGTTTCTACAGTGAGTTGTAAGTATCTTGAGTCCCACGACGGGTTCATTGAATTTTAAAATAGCAGAGCTAAAAACACGAAGTTAAAATTTTTTAAGCCTTACTTTAGCCATGGCTACATACTTCTAATGGTAAATAATTACAAGATAAAAAGAACTTTTTATATACCATGTTTTTAAATTTTCTGTTCAATCACATAAACTTGACAATTCTATGTATTAATAAATACTTTAAAAAAAAATTTTTTTAAGAATTATCCCAATCACAAGCCAGTCCTTGGTGAGTCGTAACCTATGCAATTGAATGGAGCCACGCACACGGAGCAACTGGTTGCAAACCCGTCAGCAACGCGTTTGTAATCAGTCGCACGCAACTCAACGTGTCGAGCCACTAGCAAACTGCAGTCGCCAGTTTCTCCCGCGCTGTGCGTGTTATTACACAATCTATGTTACAGCCGCTCTTTTTTGGGCAAGCTGCCAAATGACGTACACGAGAGTCACGTGACTTCTGCCGACTCATCACGGGCTGGTTTGTGATCGGAGTCAGTTATCGGTTTCTTTTGAGTTGCTCCGTGTGCCGATGGCCTAACTTTTTCACATTTGACGAAATGCAATGCACTTTCTTTTATGACTTTTACTCTTGACAACTTTTATACTAAGGCTAAATTTTATTGGGCTACCTGAGGGCTCATGGCTGATGTTGCCACTGCCTGACGTAGTAAAAAAAAGTTCTCGAGATTGTCCCACACAAGCATAGGATACAAATTTAAAGAACGAAGTGTGCAGCTACGAAAGCAAACGACGATTGAACTCAAATGCGGGGATGAAAGAAAATCGTGGAGCTAGAGTTTGATCATATTACATTACTATAAAAGGGAAAGTGAAATAAAATCCCGGGACCACACATAGCTTGCACGTCAGATTTTTAGAGGAGTAGTTTAGTTCTCGAACTTATCGTCCATCCCAATGGACTTGCCTCGTTCTGTCTTCACGACAAATTTTAGACTTGCGACAGGTCATGACTTCCTTTGTGGACATCTGCACCGTATTGGTGTGGTTAAAATTCCTGACTGTGTTGTACGGTAGTACGTTACGCTATTAGTAGAGATACGACAGAGTCGAGAAAAGTTAGATTGAAGGTGATGGCGGTATTTAACTGATAGAGCACGTATTAGTATTTAGCCTAGGTGGCTGCACGATTTCCATAGTTAGTTCAGAGCCCGATGGTTACGGGTATTGCTAGTGAACGTATATTCTGCCTGAAAGGGTTCAGTACGACTTTAAAGTTCAGTTTCTTAGTACCGCAAGTTGCGATACTGTGATGTTATTATTTGAAGCCCCAAGTCGGTCTATGTTAGTCTACCTCTACGTAGAAAATAAAGGAATTATTTATATTTATGCCTCTTTCTTTATAGTGTGCCTGGACCGTTAGAGGATTCACAGGGTACATAAGAAACAGAACCATATAGTGTTTTGTGCACTTCGGGCGAAGTTATGAACTTTTTTACATTTGACGAAATGCAAAGCACTTTCTTTTATGACTTTTACTCTTGGCGACTTTTATACTAAGGTTAAATTATATGCCAGAGGGCTCATGGTTGATGTTGCCACTGCCTGACGTAGGAAGAAAATAATTACAACATAAAAAGAACTTTTCATATACCATGTTTTTAAAATTTTCTGTTGAATCATATAAACTTGACAATTCTATGTATTAATAAATACTTTTTTAAAAAATTTCTTTGATGAATTATCCCATCAACTTGCAAGAAAATGAAGTTAATTGGAAGTTAACTTGAGTTTAACTTTTCGTTCCAGTCCCGGCCGGCAGATGGCTGCACCAGTCTACGAAACAAAATTAACTGAAAATGAATTCAAATTCTACTTAAAGGTGGCTAAAAGTATTAAAAGAATGCATTGTCATCGTGTTCTGAGCTATTCTAAAAGTTTCAAAAGTCTAGCTGGTCGGGAAGTTAGTTAAAAATCGATTGCAAGATTTGTACCGGACAAACACACACACACACAAACAAACAAACAAACACGAAAGCGAGTTAATAAAAACATGGTAAAAAAGTTCCCGGACTTATCCCACACAAGCATAGGATACAAATTTAAAGAACGAAGTGTGCAGCTGCGAGAGCAAACGGCGATTGAACTTAAACAAGGAAATGAAAGGAAGTTGTGGAGCTAGGGTTTGATCATATTATAATGCAGAAGAAGGCGCAGTTCAACAGGAGATCAAGATAAGCTAGCACCGCATCAGTAAGTTATTTACCGATAAGCTGTGAGAGGATGAGAATTTCCAAGCTGAAATTGGGTTTGCATTTAGTAACGGGAACTCTTGATAGAGGTCTTGCAAGTTGTAGGTATACATTTTTATGTTATAAGAATTCTCTCATTTTATACACATAGGCACAGTCATAAGTAAACTCACAGTTTGTAATTTTAAGTGTACACTTTTGATATACAATCGCAAAACTCTACAAATCCCTAAACAACTTCTTTGGTAAGTAATAGATTCTTTATGCTCCATCGTGATAGTTATGATAGATTTCTTAGGAAATTTTTATTTACTTTTAAAATTGCTGCATTTAAAACACAGCGAAATTCATAACTCAAATGAAAAGACTTAAAATAAAAGACTATATTTTACTACAGTCTTTGACTAACAGTTTTTCGAGATTGGAAAACTGTATCGATTAACCCTTCAGCGGCGCGCCAATTTTTGGAACACCAGCAGGCGCGCGTGGCACAAAGTGCAACGTTTCTTTCAACCTTGATTATTATTTTTGTAATAAACTTTATTTTTCAAATTGAAAACAATAATTCTGCGTTTTATGACAAGATATAAAATGTTTTTGATATTGAGATTTATTTGAAATTAAAAACCAAAGAATGCAGATACAATCGCCTTATTTCAAAACTTTCCGGTTTATCGGATCCAATGGCAACTTGCGAATGGATTTCTAATTTGTCCAAAAACCGAAAAAAACAATGAGATTGTCCATATTCGTGATGTGCGGGATACCGTGTAATAGCTGCACATTAGATCGACTACATCAACTCCTGCTTTTGTCGTATTATAATCCAGGAAAATCGCTGGTTTACCACGGTTAAATCACGACTACCAATGAATAGAAAGGAATACAAAGGTAAAAAAAAAGCAGACCTGCATTAGAAAAGATGTAGCTATAAATAGAAACTGCTCAGAACATTCAAACCTTACATGTAAAAACAAACCATTCAAAATTACGAAAATATTGCACTCTGTACACGTGCGCGCCCGCTGAAGGGTTAATCAAAAATATCAGGCAAGACTTTTTCAGTTTTTATTGAATGACTTTGATTATATTTATTGATATATTTATTGATATATTTATTGCTATATATTGATATATATTGATATATATTGAGCTATATATTGAAATATTTATTGTGTTTATGGCAGTGCTGTGAGAAAACCGTGTACTTAATGGTTTATCATTTACAACAATAGCTCAATCTCTGTGCATATGTTTTGTGATAAATGCTAAATAAAAGAGGTAATAAAAGGGAGTAATAATAAATGTTACGAGATAATTATACTCCGAATAGCTATAAAAACTCCTCTTTAACTTGGCAGCATATGCAATTTCTCGGTGTTCACTGTTGTCAGGCATTGCGAAACGCTGTTGCATACTAACTACATGAGTGACTTAATTCTCTAGAACAGGAAATAAAAGTTTACATTTCACAGTCTAACCAGCACCTTTTCTTTGAAATGTGTATTATGTGTTAGGTTTTGTTTCTATTTTAACGTCTTTTTTTGGCATGCAATGTATTAATTTCAACATTGTGTATTAAATAGATATTTCCATGAACTCTCCGAAACAGTAATCTTCATGTATTTAATTTTTAAACTAAAATGTAATTTATTTTTTATAGTTAATTCTTACAGGAAACAATGATGTATAAAATATGTAAATTTAGTGGAACACGTGTTATGTCAAATAGCACAAAAAAATACTTTATACTATCATTTAAATAACATTTAGTGATTCTGCTGACATTCATATTAATATGATTTGTTTCTCTTCCAGCCAATTCTCTAGATATTAAAGAATTCAGTGCAACTACACATTTACAAGTAAGATTCTCATATTTATCGTAAGTGTTTTTTTTTTATAAATGAAGGTAAAAAAAATATAAGAAAAGAAAACATAGGTTAAGTGCACAGGCGAAATGCATTTTTTCTAAATTTATCTCTTGTTTACATATCACTAAAAACAATTTTTCTCGAATGTAACAGAAAAAAAAAATTTCCGAACTCTATTTCATTTTCAATCCTTTATGAGCTAATTTAACATTTTCCCCTTTTTTTCCGTAAAAAGTACCCTGTAGCAGTTCCTTTTACTTTTCCATTTAATATTTTATCCATCGTTTTCCATCTTTCATTTTACTTTTCCTTCTAACAAGAATTCTATAGGAGATAATTTTAAATCGTAAATAACGTTTCTCTATAACTTTATGTGGCTAAAAGGAATAGTTGCATAGAATTGCATGTATATATATATATATATATATATATATATATATATATATATATATATATATATATATATATATATATATATATATATATATATATATATAAATATATATATATATATATATATATATATATATACCCAACAAACACAGGACTGACGGCAGCTTATCGGGCCAGTGCTGGAGGCACCGGTTGAACGACAAGTACGGGAGAATTTTGTTGGGCCACTGGCGGGTTGTTTACGAACCTCCGAAGGGGAAACGCTTTCCGTTTACGTGTTTCAGGGCCTGTTATGGGTTGATATGAATCGCACCGAAATCGTTTACCCTGCATCGTCCCGGAACTGTACCTCCGATTCGTAACCACAAGTAACAGATATCTGCATCAGAATTATGGATTTGAAAGGGAAGGCGAAGATTAAATTTAACAGACTTTTCAAAAATATTTATTTCATTGTTGTGAAACTTCTTTTACGCGGAAAATTCCCATAATTTTCCTTGTATGTAAAGATTGTATTATGTGAAAAGTATTATGTGAAATTGTATAATTGTATTATGTGAAAATTCACATAATTTTCCTTGTATGTAAAGATTGTATTCTGTGTGTATGTTTTTAACTCCCTAGAAGCTTATAAAAACAGATGAAAATTAGTTTCAATTTTATATATTACTGGAGAAATTAAATATCTACTTAAAAATGGGTCCTTGTTTCACCACTCTTTATTTATAAGAGAGGAAATAGTGATAAAATTTGTATTTTTTTAAATTTCTTCTATAGTATATTAAAATAATAATATATATTTTTGTAGATAAAATATTCAAAATATATTTTTCAGGAAATTTACATATTCTAAGTATTTCTAATTGTTAGATGCCATTATAAAACAACTGATTTTGTAGAATTTTTTCTCGAATTTCATCGTATTAATTTTACAGTAACATATTCTTATAATACAAATTTGAATGAAAGAAAAAGAATTTTAAATTTACAGACCTTAGTTAAAATAAACAAATCACACATATTTAGAAAAATATTAATGTAATGTAATGTCAGAGACATAGACAGTAGATGTCATGAGACACCAAAAAATATCAAAAAATAAGACCCTTTATCCTCAGTACGTACATTGAAGAATATATATTACATTGTTTTTTTTTGTAATTGAATCAGGATACGAGAAATAATATTTACAATAAGAAAAAAAAAGGCAAAAAAATTAGTTTAAATAAATGTTAGAAATAAAAAATAAGGCAATTAAGTTTAAAATAATAAGTAAGTTATATTTAATAAATTAAATTGGCAGGTTTGAACATCCGTGAGTACAGATAACAGAACTGCACTTTGCAGGATCGAACCGAGGACTGAAGCATGGGAAGCAAAAACGAACGCCCCACACCAGCATTCCCTGATAGGGTATTAAGTGTGGAACTTCAATAAGAGGAAACTGCCTCGCATGGAACAGAAAAATAAAGGAAAAATGTTAAACACTATCAGAAACCACACTATCAGAATAACACTATCAGAATTAACCTGTGAACAATTAATGGACTGGGTAAGATTTGAAATATTAAGATCGGAACATAAATTTTTAATTTTTAAGTGGCCGTTCGGTTTTGGGATTTTTTTTTCCAAAAAAATTCAATGCGTAAGTAAATTAAGTAATTTTGAAAGGTCCGATATTAATCCAATTGCAGTAATGTTTTCAGATAAGATTTTGAGAAAGTTTCATGAAATTGATTTGGGATATTGAATTTTGACTAGGTTGTACATTTTGTTGAGGGTATCTTTGTACCCTTCCGCCATTAAAAAAAAAAACATGGCTCAGGTTTGGTTTCCCGCCTAACAGGAAATTCATCATTAGCAGCGGGAATTTCTTTCCTCCGGATTACGACAATTTCCTAGGATAGAAAATTGGTTTGAGAGATTGATTCGATCATTAATGCTAGTTAAGTTCGAGAGCAATTCGCTTTAGACCAACCCAAATTTAAAAAATCACATTATGTTCGATTTCGTTCAAAATTACCACATCACATTGCATACCAAGATTATAATATTTTATACATTACATATACAATGTATTTTTCATTTTCATAATAAAACTAAACTTTTGAATGTAGTTGACTTTTTTATGCGGCCCGCCTGCCTTGAAAAAATTTACCATGTGGCCCAGATGCTGCAAAAGGTTAAACACCCTGCTTTAAGCTCATCAGCCTGATTCAGAGGTTTAACTTTTTCAGATTTAGGAATATAATCAAAAGTGGGTGTAGAAGAAAATTTAAACGCACACTTACTGTGCATAAGATTAAAAAGTTCTTTGAGATTGGGGATGTTAAACGTTATTTTGAAAAAAAAGAAATTCATGTTTTTCATGTGTTTTGTTTTGTTTTTTATTATTAAATTTTGGCATTATCTTTTGAGAATGTATTTTCGTTTTTATCAATGCAACTCTTGCAGAAGTGCCACGGACGGGTAAGGGTGACTCGGTAACGAATTTAACAATCCTTTCTACTGCTTGTGTGTGACATGGAAAATTGCTGAAGTCAGTACGTTGACTCTCCTGATCAGATTATTTTGCTTCCTAGTTTATAATCAGAAATATGCCTCGTTCTGTTACTTTAACATCTTTACGTACAATCATATCAATATAATCCTTGGCATCAAAGTTTATACGTTGAACTTAAAACTTTCCAATGCCCCCTTCATTTTTCAGTCCTTGCTTTTAGAATCCGGCGTAATCCAAGCTGTCTTACGTGGCTGCGATCAACTGATATCATACATAAGAGGAGATTTTCAGAAGCAGCGAAGTACGAATTTCTTTGAATGACTGGGTCAATTACATTTTTAAGAGTCTGATGGAGGTAACGTGAATAGCTTACAAGTTTCCACAAGTGCTTCGATCCATGGATATAAGATAGTTTCCGCTTTATGTGAAACGAAACAGATGCATATACTTACAAAATGTACTCAGTCAGTATTCGGAGATTTTTTTTGCAGTACATTCTGTTCCCACATACAAGTGAAGTATTTGGTTTGCTAATGTAAGCTATCATGAATAACAAAGTTTTCCTGGTTTTCTCATAGACAAATCAGAAGAGCACCTTCCAACAGAGATTGCATTAGACATTTCTAACAAATATTTTGGGTCCACACTTAAATCATCCTTAATTTCTAGTAATGGAATGCCATTTTCAATAGGTGATAATTCAATTACTGGAAGTTCATAGCAGTTTTCTAGTTGTTTACCTATTTCTCCTCCAAATTAGGACGTAGGCGCAGTTCATTTCCATGTAATAGACAAATCAACCACTGCAGTGGCCTTCTTAATTCCTTTTCAAATAAACGAACCACATCATTATTCAATCCAGTGTTCACGGCAGTTCCACCCATTCCAATTACAGTAATGTTTAAATTCTGGTTGTTGTCATTGAAAAATGCTATTATGCTATCTTATATACATTTTCCAGTGCCAGAAATCTGCTTCTGAAAATCTCGTCCTTTGTATGATATCAGATGATCGCAGAGCTTGGAGAGAGAGCTTGGATTACCCCGGAATCTAAAAGCAAGGGCTGAAAATGAAGGTGGCATCAAAAAGTTTTTATTTCAACGTATAAACTTTGATGCCAAGGATTATATTGATATGATTGAATGGAATGATGTTAAAGTAACAGGACTTCCTATGAAGAGGCATATTTCTGATGACAAACAGAAAGCAATTCAATGTGTCAGTGAAATAAGTAAAGCAAACCATGTATGATTACTATGGACTTTTGAAAAATATGAATGTTTATTTCAAAATAACACTTTGCCTTTAAAGACATTACATTAATATTTTTCTAAATAAATGTGATTTGTTTATTTTAACTAAGGTCCGTTAATTAAAAATTGTTTTTTTTCATTCCAATGTGTATTATAAGAATATACTACTGTAAAATTAAGATGATGAAAATTGCGAAATTCTACAAAATCAGTTGTTCTGTAATGACATCTAAAAATTAGAAATACTTAGAAATACCTAAGTTTCTTGTAAAAATATTTTGAATATTTTATTTACAAAAAATATATATTATTAATTTAATATACCATAAAATAAACAGAAAAAAAGAATTTTATCTCTTTTCACAAAAATATCTATTTTGAAGCACCTGAAAAATATTTCAGTAGAGCAATAAAATTTTATATTCAATACCAAAAGGCAGCTTTTGAAAGCTATAGCATAATGAAATTTCAAACCATCTTTTTTTTCGCCTCGTCATACTACAATGCACTAGTGTCATCTGATTGGACATTCAGTTGCACGTGATTGAAAAGGCGCCATTAAAGATTGATTACAAGTTCGTTGAAATTAATCCACAAGTAAGTTTCATTCGTTAGTCTTAAATTATTGCCTTTAGATTTTATTTAACACCCTTACATAGTGAACATTATTCAATTTCTGTTATAAGATAGTGTTTTAATCCAAGTTATATATGAATTGACCATATTTCAGATCAAACTCTACTGAACTGAGTGTATTGAATTAGCAATACTTATGGCACTTACGAGCACTTTCGTATGTATAAATAAAAACATTTTGTTTCGGAATAATTTAAGATTCGTGTTTCAGTTAATATTTTAGATGGACAAAGGAAGTAAATGGACTCTTGTGAAAGTCTTAAGTATTTGCTAATTAAATTAATATTTAGAATTGTAATTTGTACGCACTATTTAGATTTTTATATCCTTTAGAAAGTATAAAATACATGACACAAATATCAATTCCAAATCTACATAGTTGAAAAATAAAAATGTATTTTCATTTCCAGTATAATATTTTCCATTTTATTTCTTTAAAGAAATTTGAAAGAAAATTATAATGAAATTTTTTTTAATATGTTAATCCAAATTAAACATTTTTTACTACTGGATTGATAAATCAGTTACACATGATTCCTCCATAGTAAATTCATGCATAGTATTCAATGGTGGAAAAATTGTCCATTTTCCTATTAAATATATTTTACAATGTTCTTATTGCCAGGTATCAATAGGCAACAAATTATCCATGTCTAAATGTTAAAAGATGGATTCAAAAACGTTCCACATTATAAAAGATTCTAAAAATGAACTTGTAAATCATACAAAAGGATCTATTGAATTCCTTATCAAATTGTGTTTTGAGTAAACTTTATAAAATACACTGCATTTTATACATTATAAAGAAATAAAGAACAAATATTCTTAAAATTTTTGTGTTCATAATTTAAAAGAATGTATTTAGTATAATTATATATTTTAATTTAAATGCTAAACACTAATAGGTATTTTTCATGTATAATCTTAATAGCCTTAAAATATAATTTTTTTAAAATTCTATTTATAATGTTCTATGTGTACACTCAATTGCTATATATGTATATGTTATTCCTACTGGGTGAAATTTCTTTATGTCTATCGAGAGCAAAGATATATTCAAAATTTCAAAACCAGATCAAAATATTGTTTAATCAGTATCCACATGTCAAGTAAATATTGAAACAATAGCAAATATTGGAGCATTTTTTTATTTTGAATATCTCATTAAATAAAAAGCTTATTTAAGGAACATTTTGAATTTCAATTGCTATTAATCAATATTTTGAACTGGCTTTGATATTTAGATTATATTTCTACTCTCTCTGAAGATATAAAATAAAACAATTTCACTCTTTAGGAATAACATAATGGTGCATACTTTTTGCAACTGAGTGTATATATTCTTGCAATTGAGTGTATATATATTTTCAAGAATTATTAATTTTTGTATGTATGTGAACTCCATTGTATTCCTGAATTCATTCAAAGAACCTCTGGAGTAATGAGAAGTTTAGAGTTTTAAATTTGTGTCAATATAGATGCCACGTGCATTTAATTTTCTAATTTGTATCGTGTTTGAAATCACTTTTATCAGTGTTATTAGAGATGATGGCAGTGAAAATTATTCCAAAATAGACTATTTAGATACATAAATTGTTTCTTAACTTATTAATTTGCATTCCATGTTTTTAAATTATATATTTATAAGTATATAGATTTGTAGATTATCAGAATGTGTACATACAAAAAATTGCTTTATTGTAATAGATATTGTACGATAAGAGTTTTTATAAATCTGAGAATGTTCTCAATAACTATCTATAAGCTGTTCATCTCTAAAGGTCTTTTGGAAATTATTTTGTTGTCATGCTGTGCAAAATAAATGTGAACTTATTGGCTTAATATATATATATAAAGGGTAAAATTAGTTTCTTTTCCCCTTTTTATATTAGTGATAAGCAAGTTTATAAAGAACTCTACTTTTCAATACTTCTTGGTTTGATAAAACATTAAATTTTTATTATGGCATTATAAGAAAATATTGGTTTCTTTACAGAATTTTGAAACTGGAATCTAACTTCGGGCTTGAAAGACAAATACCACTTGGATCTCATAACTCATGTAAGGTTTTTGTTTAACGTCACTGAGCCTACCTTTTTTTATTCTCGAGCTATACTTTTATTTTCAGCAGTGGACTTGTGGCCAAAATCACTGTTTTTAATATTTTTTTAGATTTATTTTTAACTAATTAAATTTTTCTATGAAAAAACTATAAAAATATTTATTAAACAACTAAAAATTTCAAATTAGTTTTTTTAACTTAGACGCTAATCTGAACTTTCTCATAAACTTTGGTCTCAATAATTTGTGGATAGAATATTGATTTTCTTTATTTATTCTTTTTTAACTGTGAAGCTTGTTGTTAAGGTTTTAGATGAGTGAGAAAGTGCAATCCAGGGATTTCAGTTAACATGACTCCCTGGTCATGTTAACTCTTGTGAAAAAACTTGAAAGTCTTTAACTCTTGCCAAAAAAAGAGATTTATATTATAAAAGTATAAAATGCCAAGGTTTATTTAGAAAATATAAAATCTGTTCATGGACAAAGTTTGTTTATAAAACTGTAGATAAGACATTCATTGTGAGTTGTGGTTTATTATATCAAAATGTGTGTTTGATAAGTGAATGAAATAACCCTTTCTTAATAATGGAATAGAACTCCTGTATAATCAATGAATTCACGGATACAAGATACAGTTCCAAAAAGCAAAACGCCTGGTTTACAGAGTCTTTTATAATAACAGAAAAATGATATTTATATTATGAAAATGTGAAGTGCCAAGCTTTATTTATTCTTAATGGTTAACATTAAAATTTTAAAAATATTTTTAGAATTTCCTGATAAGTTGTTAGAGGTTCGTTGATAATTCATTACAGAAGTAGTAAAAAGGAAATTGCTTTTGGATGTATTAGATCATTAATTAATGGGCTAAGTAATTTTAAATTTTGGTAAAATTTAATTTTATGCATGCCATAAATTTTTCTCTCTGTTAAACATGTTTATTCCATTTTAAGTCTTAATACTTATATAAAGAATTTGGATTAAATGAAAACAGTAATGAGTGATGGTGAAAATGTATTAAATGTGGTAATTGAATTGCTTGATGTTCTAAGACATAAAATTTCTCATCATCAAAATACAATAATTGACTTCTTGACTGAACAACTGACTTTATTATTAAACAATATCCTATTTTGCTACCCCCCTTGTTTAAGTATATTATATAATCATCCTTCAAATCCTAATAGACCATTATTTTATATTTTTGATCCTGTACACATTCTGAAGTGTGTCAGAAATAATTGGCTGAATCAGAAGAATTATGGTCAGTGTATGCATTTTATTGATTTTAATGATCATAACTTAACTAAAACTGCCTCTTTTAGAACCATTAAAAGTATCCATTCTTTAGAGGATGGACAGATAGTGTTATCATAATGTGTTTGGATAATTATATCCAAACACATATTTAAACATAATATGTGTTTGGATTAACTTTTAAAAACTCCATCTTCTATGGAGAGACAAAATGTAAAACTATGCCTTAAAATTTTCAATGACTATTTTGTTGAAGGGTTGAAAGTGCTTTCTACACATACTGATGAACCTTTTTGTTTAGAAACATCTGAATATATTGCAATCATTATTAAATGGTGGAAGATAATGAATGTGTAAAGTAAGTTAAAAGGGGGTCATAAACGAGATGTGTATTGTGAGTCTTTGTCATCTAATTCATCCAATGAAAAGGTTATGTACCTACAAAAATTCTTAGTTTGGCTTGATACTTGGAATTCTCTTAAATATACTTCTGGCTTTTTAACTAAAACATATACCACACTTTCTCACACTACACATGCTGTACTTGAAATGTGAACATATTGTTGCAATGAATTGGGGATGGCATATTTCTTAACAGGAAAAATTCAAACCGACATTATTGAAAATAGGTTTGGAAAGTTTCGCCAATTGTCTGGGTCACAATACAACATCTCGTTGACACAGGTTTTCGAAAATGAATCGAAGCTTAGACTTCAAACCCTAGCCCCTTAATTTTATAATTTGTATCGTGTTTGAAATCACTTTTATCTGTGTTATTAGAGATGAAGGCAGTAAAAAAAATATCTTTAATATTTTATCCTAAATATATCTATTATGTGCTTTCTTACGTGCACATGCACACATTAGCCAGTTAAGACATAACTATGTTTTACTATCCTAAAATTAAGAGTTAGAAACTCATTAAATCTAAACTTTAGTTAAGTGTATGTCTGGGAACTAGTACCTCATCTCGTATATGGTATGTCAACTGGAATTTTTTCAAAAATTCTGATTAGTACTTTTTTTTCTCCCCATTGATTCTGAACTCTTCAAGTTAAGCATGAGCTTTGGGTTAATGAAAAAAATCATAGACAGCATCTGTTTTATGTTGTTCTTTAAATTGTTGCATTATGCTTAGAATTTCTTTTATTGCCTTGTCAAATATTTGATTGTACTAAATTTTTTAAAATTCCACTGAGCATCTTGTTTAGCTGTTTAAAAAAATGGGGGGAAATGCATTGTAAATTGTCTTTACTTTCTCAAAGTTTCATAATTAAATATGTTGATAAAGTTGTGCCTGAAAAATAACTCAACTGATTCTAAACATCAGTTGGAGTTTTATGGAAAGTTGAAATTGTTTCTTGGAAGTTTTGTGAGGTAGTAATCTAGTTCATGTATATTAAAGTCTTATTTAAATATTGTGCTAAACATATTCAGCACATTGAAAGTCTGATTACTTCTCAACTTTTAATCACCAGGCAATTTTTGGTATTAAATTATATGCTCAGTGCATATTCCATTATGAGTAATTTTCACTCAATCTGATTTGAAAATTCATGTGAGGAGAAATTTTTCTGATTATAATTTAACAGCTTGCCTTGTGTTATTATATATTTATTTTTATTCATTTCAGAAAGTCTGTTGGACAGTGTCTAATATTGCTGCTGGTAATACACAAGATTCAATGAGGTATTTAAAAAAGTCATGTATTTAATACCTTTTGGTTAATGTAATGTTACTTTTTAAAAAATAGTAAATTTACTGCTAAAAAAGTAAATTTACTGCTAAAACTTAATTTTATTCTCTAGTTGAGTGCAGTGGCATAGATTATTTTACAAAGTGCAATAAAATACTTTTAACTTTTCAAACCGAACTTCTAACCAGAAATTTAAAAAAAATTTAATAAAACTTTTAAAATTGAAAATATTTTCATGGATCTAAAGAATCGAACATAACACCTGTATGGTCAACTAAGTCATGGATAAAAGATGCAGCCCTAAAAGCAAAAGGCCTGGTTTCTGTATACTTTTATAATAATCATGTTACAACAGTATACAGAAACCAGGATTTTTGCTTTTAGAACTGAATCGTTTATCCATGAATTTGTTGACTATACAGGTTTTCTATTCCATTGTTAAGATCTGTGAAAATACTCTCATTAGCAAAATATTTTTTAAAAACTTAAATTTGGGTTAGAAGCTTGGTTCAAAAAGTCTAAGTGTTTTTTCACGCTTTATAATATAATCTATGCCATTTCACTCAACATTGACAGCTAGTCAATATTACCCACCTCATTTTTCAAATTAACCTAGACTAATCAAACAATATATCATAACAATTGTTTAGTAATTACTGAATCTAAATAGTATATTTTGAATATTTTTTACTGTGGTTATCCCTAATAACAGCTGCTCGCAAATAAAAAATACTTTATACACAGATCTCCACCATAATTTGACAATTTAGTAACAAAAGATATGCTCTATTAAAATACTATGCAGAATTTAGTATCCCAAATTACTTTCAACCACAATTTTTGTAAAACCAATTACTGTGAAAGCTACATCATATAATAAATGTTTACTTTATTCATTATTATAGTAATAGATTAGTTAAAGAGTATTCACTCTTTTCACTAAATTTCTGAGTACAGTACGACATTCAATCCTGTCAATTAATGATTAGTTATTACAGATATAAATAAAATAGATTAGAATGCCTTGATAGAGTACAATAATTGAAAGCTGACTGAGAGACTTGTTTAGAATGACAACAAAATTTTCTCTTCACTATCGAGAATCACTCTCACATTGAAAGTAAAGAAACACAAGAATGAAGATTGAATACTATATAAAATCTTTAATTTCTAAATCTGACCCAGCATCTGTATTAATGCTCTGTATGGCATGTTGTAATCAAATTTAGAAGTTTTAAGATTTTGTATGCTAATGTTTTACTTAGCATTCAATCTTTATTCTTGTGTTTCTCTACTTTCAACAGCATTATTGTCAATAGTGAAGAGGAAATTTTGGTGTCATTCTAGACAAGTCTCTGATTCAGCTTTCAATGTTGAGCTGAAATTATGCTCAACATTAAAAACTGATTATTGTACTCTTATCAAGGCAATCTACCCTATTTTATTTATATATATAATAACAAATTAATCGACATGGTTGGATTTTCTACTGTACAGAGAGAAATTTAGTGAAAAGGGGAATACTCTTTACAAATATTTTATAACTATTTTCTATTAGTATATTTATTTAATCAAGTAAATATTTTTTACATGATGTAGTTTTCACAGTATGCAATTGGTTTTACAAAAAAAATGTGGTAGGAATTTACTTCTTGGAAGTAGTTATCAATAAAATGACAACAGATTTAAAACTGCACTCATGTGTTGGGTGCTGTTTTATATCAAGTTTTTTAAACCCCTGTCTCAGAATTTATATTTCCTAATTGGATTTATTTAATTCTACTTATCAACAATGAATTTTTTCAACTACTTTCAACAATCAACTATTTTTACAACAATAAATTACCCTTTAATGTACAAAACTATGCAAAAAATAATTTTCTTATCTGCAGAGCATTTACTAACTCTACATCAAAAAATAATTTAAATAAATTCTTTTGATTCATAAATTATATCTGGGGATGGGAGTCATTTTCCTTTCACATAAATTTATGAACTGATTTTCTCTTTCTTTTTTTCCCTAGATGCTGTAAAGATGGAGCCAGAGGTACAGCAAAAGGATCCTGTTTTGTAGAAAATATAGAAAAAATTGTGTAAATGTGCTATGTACTTTCTAAATAAACTATTTTTACTTTAAACCAGCTCTTTTCTGTATTTAAAAACATGTGTGTCTGCATTTATTAACTCTACACCAAAAAATAATTTAAATAAATTCTGAGCAAGTTTTCACAAGCTCACAAAGATGGGTTTCATCATACACACTACACATTACTCAGGTTTGAAAGATAAATATATCAAATTATGTTAATAAATTTTATACTGGGGAAGTACAAATTTTTTGGGTTAATTATTAAAGTAGTACTGTTTTACATACTATAATCTCATTCTAAATTTAAAAAAAACAAACTGGAACCTTAGATCGAATGGAAAGATGATTTAGCTTTAATGGTTGGTATTAATGTTATCTTAAATTTCAAATTTGGGTAAATGTATCTTAATACGAAATGAGGTTTTGTTCTAACAAGTAAACTAATGATTCATATGCAAATTTTTAGGTAATAACAAAGATCAGTATTTGGCAATACCTAAAAATACATAAGGCAAAACTGAATACTAGAAATATGAAGGCAAAAAATAATAATAAAAAAAGTGAAAGGGTTGATATCAGAGGTTAATCGTCAATGAAATAAATAAGCATATAAACGAAAGGGTCCTACGAAAAACTTTGAAAAACTGCCGGCGGTCCGATTCTGGTAGAATGCTGGCATGATACCCGGACCTACGGCACATTGCTGTTTACGAGATGGGTAGATGACGGTATGTCGACACCAATTATTGCTCCCGTAACCGGCCCGTCAACCTCCGGTTACGCTCCGGCTATCTGTCCGCATCGATGGCTTAATCGCGGCTGCCTAACGGTTCGCAGTCGGATGAACGATGGCTCGATTCCTACCGGAAGCGGCCCAGAAGTCGACGGGGTAGTCGCGGGCGAGAGGACACAGCCGTGACGGAAAAGATACTGACCTAATGCGCCGGCCCGGCAGTGGTGAAATCGGCTGGCCGGAACCTTCCGACCCCGGCCCGATGACTTTGTGTTTGTTGGGTATATATATATATATATATATATATATATATATATATATATATATATATATATATATATATATATATATATATATATATATATATATATATATAGTTACAAAAGAGCTAGAAGAAATAAGATAATGATAATAGAACATGTTGATAAGCGCTATGCAGCTCAAAGCGTCAAACAATAATATATATTAAAGTTTGATATTTAAAAACATAAAAGAAAAAGTCAAAAACCGTACAGCAGCAGTATGAACAATTGAAAAATCCCACAGAAAGAATACTAATATGGAGATGTACCTAAGTGACCGGGGGGGAGTTGTGACCACCCCTCTCCGATTAAACATGTTTATGTGCCATGGCAACACTCTCGGTGGTCTGGTACATCCCCTAATTATAAAGCAGTGCCTTTAGCCAAACTAACCGCAAGAAAAGAAGTTCAACAATCTAACTAAAATGTACAACACAATAATGACAAAAAAGACACTATAAATGAAAAAGAATACTTAAAAAGAATATAGCCCAGAATTTCCAATTGAGTTGATAACCAACTTTAACAAATAAAATATACAAAAGGATTGAAATAGAAAGAAGTTCAATCTATCACTATGTAAATTTAAACTTTTAAGCTTTATAACCAACACATATTAAAGTGATCACAAAAATAAAATGATTACACCAAGTCAGAATCTATACCTATACACTAGATCAATACAAAATACAAAACTAAATAGCTCAGGATAAATCCAAGTAACAATATATAAAAATGGGTGTTTAGAGGACAAATGCACTCACCGGTACACGCAAATAACCGGAGGACAGCTATGGAAAGTAATCGTATGTTAAAAGGGAAAATGGCCAAACTGTAAAGGAGTACAAAATTGAAAATACATGAACAAGAAAAGCAACTAAGTTGAAATTCTCACGCGCCCTGTCAAGGAAGAACAGGACATGATGTATTTACCTTCCACGTTGTCAGGATTGCAAAGAGGATGTAAAGGGCGAGAAAATTTCTCATTTTATTTAAATATACAGCAGGTGTTCGTGTTGGATTGCAATCCTGAAAGCTGGCACGGCAATTTACCATGGACCATCGAATCAAGATCTTGCTCCAGACATTATTCTTAATAATTATAAAAATTAATAAATAATTAAAAAAGGGTAAACATTTAAAAAATTGAGCTATCAATTTCTGGAAAATTTTCCATACACATATACAGAGGCTGTTCACACATTTTTTAGACGATGTATATTGTATTCACAAAACTAAATTACATAAAATTCTTGTGTTTTAAATGTTCTATTTGACATCCCTTTTATGATAATAAATGGCTCTTTTTTTTTGTTGCAATCATTTAAATACATCCATGATTCATCTATTGTGACAATTGTTTTCCATTTTTCTTTGGATAAGTGTTTCTCATATAGAATTCTGCAGCGTGTCCTGCGTTCAGCGATATGATTTGGAAGAAGACGATGCACATTGCGTTTTTTCGCTTTCTTAAGATTTAAATCAACGTTTATCATTTTGTTAACAGTGGACACCGAGCATTTTAATGATTTTGCGACTGTCCTTTGACTAGGGGGATTTTCTTTTAACATTAAACAACGTACCTTTGCAATAGTCGAAGATGTCCGTTTTTTCCTTGGATACTTGTTTGGAATTTTTGTCCCACTTGAGGCTCCAATCTGACGTTTTTTTTTTCCTTTCTTGTTGACGATATTACCTATCGACGCTTTAGATATCACAAAACCATGACTCTCACATCGTTTTTGGATAACGGAGTATGCATATTTCTCTTCGGAAAGAGCATAAATGTAGCGTTTTAACCACTGCTTTGTTAAAAACGCCATTTTGAATAAAAACAAAACTTTCAAGCCGCAGACGATAATTTTGACTTTTAAAAACATAGTACAATTGCAATTATTTCTTTTGCAGCAAACGATTTTTTATTACCGCTTACCAAAATCGTCTAAAAAATGTGCGAACAGACTCTGTATAACTGAAGTGGAGTCATATAGATAATTTTTAACATACTACATTTTCAATTTGCTGAACAACTCGGGCAATATTATGTCTAAGCTGAATTGATAAGATTTTCTCTCCTTGATATTACGTTATACGACGTTTACTCCTAGTTTTTTTGTCTACTTATCTATAGCGTATAAAGTCTCAAAATCTAAGAATGATTTCATAGTTCTAAAAATAAAAGATGTGACTCCAAGTTTATGACATTTTCCTAAGTTAAAATTTAATATCATTTTATGCATTATTTAAAAAGTACCTCATTTTATGAACATGGATTAAATTGCAAAGCATTTCAGTTCTCCTTTTTAAATCTTCAGTATGTGTTGACCATCATCAGTATGTGTTCATCAAATCTTTAACTGTTGAAAGTAAAGTTTGAAAACATTATGAAACATTCAATTACAGAGTAAAGTCAGTCAGCAAATAGGAGTTAATTTATAGTGTATGGCAGTATATTAATTCCTTTAATACTAAGTATGAAATAAAGTGAAGGTTATAACTTGATAGGGGCGATTGTAACAGAATGATAAACTTAAGACATCAAAAAAGTCAGTTTGAGTTTCCATTTTTTTATAAAGAAATATTAGCCTATAAATATATATTTTAAAAGGGAATACAATTTAATGTATAAAACCTCAATGCATTGTCATAGAAATTTCGAAATTTCATGAATATCTATATTATTTAATAATTAAAAAATATGTTTCTTTTAAAAAAATCTCATAGAATTTCATTGAATAAAATTTCGATTCTTTGTTTAACTTTCTCTCCCTAGATCTCTCAAGCATGTTCTTTTCTTTTTCTTTTTCATACACGTGTGTGTATTTGATTTCCAAACTGCATGCATGGTCATTATAACTCTCATTTGTAGTTTTAATCTCAAAGGGAAGAAAATATGTTATTATTTATGAAATATTTATAGTTTTATGCCGGGTAAGGATTAAATATCATCAGACCACCTTACCCCTTGCAAATAATGTGCGTGCTTGTACATATATATATATATATATATATATATATATATATATATATATATATATATATATGTGTGTGTGTGTGTGTGTGTGTGTGTGTGTGTGTATACATATGTGTGTACATATATGTGGGGGGGGGTAAAATATATGTACAAAAATTCATAGTACGTGTTAACACTCATTAATATACATGATATGGGTTCGGAACTTTGTTAACAAGCTAATATTGCTTACCCTCATGAGAAACGTTAAAACATTTCCATACTACGAGTGGCTATTTTATGCTACATAATAAGGTTATAGATGTCAATCTCTAGAAATATGTGCAGAAATGTATCAAAATAGTTTAACTGCCATTCCCATACTCGCATTTTGTTTAAAGAGCAAGGAAAATTTCAATATATCTGTATTTTAACATTATTTTCAAATGAATTATGAAACACGAAACAAGAAAAATATTTAAGGGTGCAGTACATTTCATGCTGCCGCAAAAATAAAATTACACTTTCCACCGCTTACGTTGTTATTTAAACAAATAATTCCTCAGAGAAACTTTCTCAAGTGATATCTTAATAAGCTGTGCGACAAATATCCTCATCTACAGCTCTCGAAAATGAAACACTTAGTTAACACGCTTTCTTACTTACGATTTCATCAGTAGCTAACGATTCTTTCGCAAATTAAATCCTATTGAGAAACCTTGCTTATTCCTACTTGAGATTGGAGAAACAGAAACCGTCGTATGCAATTAGTTCTGCAAACAAAATAATTGCATTCGGGTGTCGTAGTACCGATTATTTCAGTTTAATACATTTTTCAGTTTAATATAATATGATAATCACTCCAGTCGGGAATAAGGTAAAATGTTTATATATTGAAGAGGAAATAAACATTAAGGCAAATTGCGTACGGCTATAAGAATTTTACAAATAACATATAAAGAACTTTACTGCAAAGGTAATAGTAATAAACCTGTTAAAAAATTTTATTTTTTAACCTTTAGCTTACGGGAACCATTTTTTCGACTCCCTCGTTAGAACGGTAAATTTCATAACCTCATTCTAACACCCGCAGTTAAGGGGGTTATATATATATATATATATATATATATATATATATATATATATATATATATATATATATATATATATATATATATATATATATATATATATATATATATATATATATATATATACAGTAACCACCGCTTATAGTGATCACTGGTTATAAGAATCAACCGTTTATAAGAGTCAATATCGCGAAAACAAAAACAAATGAATTATTTCCATGTTAAAATTTTCGCTTTAAAGAATCAATCCACCGGTTTTAAGAATCAGTTTACACTCTTCGCTTTACTTCCATTTTTCCAAAAAACCTACTTAAACCCTCAAAAGGCACGAAGTTCGTTCTTTTTTTTAAAGAAAGATTGATAAGATGGGATGGAATATAGTCGTAAAATTCACCCCTTTCTTTATTAGACATAACATAATCGTTTCCCCTTAAACGCTTTACCACAACACTGTCCTATTAGCTTGACCCGGGGGCAACTTTACCCGTCCGAGTAAATCTTCGTCTGAGACTATAAGTATTGAAAGAGGTATAAACAGCCTTCTGAAAACTTCATTACGTCAAACTACAGTAGAAAACTTTTTCTTGCTCCCTTCCTGTAGTTGAAATGTTAAAACTGTTAAGCAGGTATGTTGTAACTTGTAACAAATATTGTATTTTTTTCTTCTCTTACTATAATCATGTGTATCTACTTATAGGTCTAAAAATTAAGTTTTATTTTTAAAACTATAAAAAAAATTTTAATAAAAGATAGTTAATGTAACTTAAAGAGTATTTTATGGTAAATTATCTAATATATGTATATATAGGTGTGTGTGTTCCAGTCCAAAAACCTAAATTTCGGTTATAAGAATCAACCGCTTATAAGAATCAAAAACAGTAATAACAAACGTGATTCTTATAAGCGGAAATCACTGTATATATATATATATATATATATATATATATATATATATGTATGTATATACATATATATATATATATGTATATATATATATATATATATATATATATATATATATATATATATATATATATATATATATATATATATATATATATATATATATATATATATACAAGCCATCCCACCCTGTAAGGAAAAGGTTAAGAGATATTTTTATGCAAATATAGGCAAATCCCCTTAATCTTTGCACCTAACATTTTGCACTTATGATGGGTTTCTCATCTATATATATAAAACAGTTCCGCAACTCACTCACTGACTGACGTACAACGCACAGACCAAACCGCTGGACCTAAAGGACTGAAATTTATTGGTCCTTAATATACTACCGCCATTTTGCATGGCGATTCTTCTTATGGTGTAGGGGTGCACTAAGAGAGATTTTTGAAAAATTCTTCTTAGATTTTTTAAAATTAAATTTTTAAGCTGTTTTAGTAACTTTTTTTCAGTTTGCATTTAAAATAATAATTTAAGGGTTATAAAATTTATATCACGAGAACGATCTTAAAGATTTCTTTAAATTGAGATCTTTTTCGAATCTTTACCTCTATTTTCTGATTTTTGGTGAATTTTTAAAGATTAATTTTTAGAATTTAATTTATTAAATGCTGATCACGTGATTTCTTTTTCTGGTACTTTAAATAAATTTATCGTCACGTGATAACAGCTAAATAGACAAAAGAAATATTTTTTTTCCTGCTAATGCGGCGGACGATTGGACATTATCCAAAAAAATATTAAAATACAATAAATATATTATGTTCATCAAACTGTATACGGTGGTTTTATAAATATATTTTTTTGTTTTTTTACATCAATTGTATACATTTATCGTCGTATTTATTATAAATAATTAAATATATATATATATATATATATATATATATATATATATATATATATATTGGCATTAATTGCATACATTGACCGTTGTATTTAATTTCAATGTACTCCGTAGTGAAGTGCGGGTTTTCAGCTAGTATTTACATAAAGAAAAGGCATTATTGATCTAATTTATTAGGGTGTATTCCACGGAATTTCCTTTTGATCAAGTTTGCTGATTCTTACTCCACAAATCATAGAACACAATTGGTTCTTTTTGTTAGGAATTGACAGCAATTTCTCAGTAACTAGTAAAAATTTAGACAAATTTTCCTATGGAACATTTTTCTTTCCTGCATTTTAATTAGTTGTGCCATGCAGATATGTCTCAATGCGAGAGACATTGAGTGTACACGGCTGCTTGTTAAGTTGAAGATATGCCGTTATTTGCTTAAGTGAGGAATATGATAAGGGAGCATAAGAAGATATTTTACTAAATCTATTTAACAGAACTAAAATAAACAGGCTTCTTTTGAAAATAAGAAAAAATAATTATTCCTAATATATACTAAATATATTTGTAAATTTATTCAATTAATAAATAATATGAACAAAAATTTATTTTATTATTTTCCCATATAAATATTTTACAACGAAAAGTACAGCAATAAGCAGGATTTCAAGTTCAGGTCTAGTATTAATGAATAAACATTAGTTATGGGTTTTTTTCTTTTAAATAAATGCTTAATTGAGATTTTTAAATCTAAATTTCAATAGCAGGGAATACATTTTGTTCAAAAAGGATAAGGCAATAAAATTATATTTACTTTGAATACATGGGAAGTAATCATAAAGTATTTAATATGTTCAACACACATTAGTTCCCATACTTATGATTTTATTTTATTTACTTCGTTTGAATGTTTAAGTATATAATTATGTTATATATATATATATATATATATATATACATCTATAAAAATTTTTATCTTTCAGTAATTAGGAAATAGAACATTTAATATGTAATTTTATTTTCTTTGTTTTTCTGTTGCTTATGTTGATACATATGTAATAAATGAATGCAGCTTTTCTTTAATTTTATTTATGAGAAATATTTTCTGCTTTATCTGAATAGTTACAAATCTGCAAATTATGTTTATGCGGGATTTCACTCAAAGTAGTATAGCTGATTTTGTTCAAACAGTATATGTGTATTTAATGAAATCATTTTAAAGTAGCGATAGCTATTAAGCCCAGATATTCCTAATGGATGCTATTATAACTTTTTTAATAATAAAATGATTCAAATAGATGGGGAAAACATTTTATTTTTAGCACAAGCATTTTTTAGTATGTGATAGAAAAAAAAAGTAATTGCCATTTTCTGATGTGAATATCTACACTTGGTTCAACTAATGATTTTAATTCAAATAATGACTTTTTATTATAGAAAATCTACCGTAACCCGATGATTTATTAATTTTCACGTCTGTAGGAGGTAGTCAGTAAAATGTTAATCAGTGGTTATGATTTAGTTTATTTCTATATATTCTTTATCCCTTTGGGACACGCTATAATAAAATACAACTGAAATTCGCAATAATTGTTGTTTAAAGTGTCAGATGCACTTACTTAGATATTTTATGCCCCCCTCCCCCCCAAAAAAATGCTTTTTTTTTTTTTTTTTACAGGGGAAGTTGGGATACTGTTTGACCCACCATGCAATAATGACATTGCCTACACCATAGTGGATAGGGAATTGCACGGTATTACAGTATATAATACAACTCTATGAAAATAAGATATATACAATAAAATACCGTCAAAAATTGCTTTAAAATAAATTTTCGAAGTTTATTACACACACACACACACACACACACACACATATATATATATATATATATATATATATATATATATATATATATATATATATATATATATATATATATATATATATATATATATATATATATATATATATATATATATATATATATATATATAATCACAATTGTTTAGAGTTATCAATTAAAAAAAATTCCTATTCTGAATGGAAAAGTCTGAATTTCCCAGATCTCAATTATTAATATACATTGCCTTGGCTTTCAGCAACTGTCAATGTTTGCGCCTGTCTGGCCAGACCACCCACAATGTCGTACAGTCGCTTTTCTGGAAGCAATTTCTTGATGCACTTTTCGTACAAATTCTTAACCATGTGAGGACAAAGGGTTCTGGGAGACCTGTGTTGTTCACCAACTATTTCTGTATCTTAGTATCGGTGGCAGCTTCTAAATAAAGGTGCCTGATACTAAAGTGGCTGAAAAACTAACCAAAATAAACGGAAAAAATATAATAATTTTTACTTATACAAAATAACGGAAAATCTCATTGCTGCCATCTATCGGCGAAAATCTCAAGTGTGTGGAGTGACTCTTTTTGCACCACGTAAATCAAGTGAAAAATAAATGTTAAAAGATATTATAAATGATATATTTTTTGTTTAGAAAATAAGTTTAAACAATGAAAAATGTAAATTAGTAACATTTTACATATATAAATATTTTCAAAATCCTTCAAACAATTGGCAGTTCTAAAGACATTTTTTTTAATTACTTTAGCCCATTTTCATGCAAAAATGAAGAACCTTGTTATGTTATGCCGTTTACAACCTAAAACTATAACAAAAAAACCAATTGTATTCTATATTTGAAATACAGCTCAAGTGAATATATATTAAGGATTTTTTTTAATTAGGGGGGACACTTTTTTCCAAACAACAAAACGAACAAATCCTGCATTATAGTAAACACAAATTGAGTGGAAGAAATATTTTATTAAAGTACGCATAATTGTGTGGAATAAATATTTTATTTTATTAAGAGTTTATAATTCAAAACGTATTATAAAAACAAATAGAGCATTATTATTATCCAGCATGTTCCTTTATTTGTGCATTTTTTTATACCACAGAACTTTAGCTAAGGTCTAAAAAGAAGTACATTTTCTGAAGATGGATGTATTCATCTTTTTAGATATGCATGTAAAAACGTAGAAAGTTATCGTTCAGTGCGTGAAATATTTCTTTACACAAAATTAAAAAAAATAATTTGATTAATAAACTTATACACAACACGTGTTTACTTGGTAAATTTAAAATAGTTTGAGTAATATTAACATTTTTTTGCATTACACGGAAGTAACTTTATTATTCAATATATTTTCTTAGAAGTATTTTGAAGCTAAAACTTTTTTTCCTCAGGAAGTTCAAAAGTGGTTTAAAGTGCTCTGAAAATTTTCTAATTATCAACTGATTTATAAATATGGATTCTTTATGCATATTTTCTTCTCAAGTACCATACTTTTTGAGCTTTTAGTCCCTAAACTGCTTTTCTTTTAATGCCTAAACTGCTAGTTACAATTTTCAAGCATCCATAAAGTGATGTACTGGTATCTTTTAAGTAAAACTCTCGGCCATTTTTAGAATTTTTATAGTTTTTTGGTCGAATATGAATCATGATTTTTATTTTTTTTTTTTTTTGCTATACTATTTTATCATTACAGGGCAAATGGTTCGTGGGCGTTTCAACAGCGGTAAAAAACTACAAATTTAAGAGGAAAATAATATTTTCTTGTAGTAAAATTACTTGCTACAGCTGTTAACGTAAAGACTGCCTTTTGCTAAAATTATTTAGAAAGCATTTTATGGTAAATGCATTATTTTCTGATTTTCTGCATTACTAATCGATTTGAATTTGTGTATAGGAAGTCACTACTATTTAATATTATTAAAGCAAGAGTATTGTTTACATGAGAGATTGCGTTTATAATGAAGTAGTTTAAAAGCGATTTTATTTATTTATTTAATTATTACTTAGCAATATTAGTTTATGTTAACCTTTGCCTTCCGGGTTGAAATAGCTATATCCCAAGAATACGGGCCTAAGAATGAATATATATATATATATATATATATATATATATATATATATATATAGTATATATGACAAGCGTCGATTCACGCCTGTTATTAATGAAGAGGTTGCAGTCATATATAGTAATGTAAAATGCAGTATAGTGGTAAGGCACTTCAATACTTAAAACACACACCATAATCATTTTCCATACGTTTATTACTTCAGTTCACGGTGAAACCACTCTCCACTACAGCCTGGCGCTCGCCATCTCAAAACACGGAACCCTTCACCGCGTGTCCGTCATCATCGATTGCGATCCCCGGTCTATCTTATTATTTTCCCGCTCACTGCATAACGCTCCACAATACTGCTTAGCCCTGCACTTCGACCCTCCCAGAGCAATCCCTTCCCGCTAATTTACTCAAGACTGCTCATTTCTATTTATAGCCCCTCGCAGCTTTCCCATTCTACTCTCTTGTTTGGCTCGCGTTACCCCATGAAATGTGAATAATCTGGCATTTAACATTTTAATTCTAATCTTCTATAAAAGAATTCCCTTTTTTAAACCTTTAAATTCTACCCCCTAAAAATCTCTGACATATATATATATATATATATATATATATACAGACATACATAACCCCCTTAATGGTCATTTTTACATGTGGGGTATGACATTTCCCGTTCTAAAGGAGGAATCGGAAAAACGGGCTCCGTAAGCTAAAGTTTAAAGTGAGTATCATTTAAGCGCTATACTCTCTACACTTTTTGTAAATAGTTCCAGAGGCAATATTTCCTCTTTAATAACTTGATCCTGTAACCATAAATCTTACACTGCTATATTTCATATATGTACAGTTCATTACAATTTTTATCAGAGTTTCGGAATTTATAAAGTATGTCCCAACGTAAAGGACATTAAATTTTAACGTTTTAGGGGAAAATATTACGTTAAGGGGGTCCAGGGCACATTTTGAAAAAAAAATTTATTTATTGAGTTAAAATTTTGAATTTTTTTCTGATGGTTAACCATATAATTTGTAAAATAAATCACACCATAAAACTTCTCAAAACGTTTTTAAAAAATTTTAAAATTTAAAAGTTTTAATAAAAGTGGAGTAATTTAAAATCGTTATAACTCGAAATATTATTTGTCGAATTTCAAAATTTTTTCATTTAATTAAACAGAAATATATAAATTTTAATTTTGATTCACCATTTTTTAAAATATTAATTTTTAAAAAATTAAAAATTTTTAGATTAAAAATTACGAAAAAAATTATGTAACTTATTTTTTAAAAATCATATTTTCCAAAGTAAATATTTTTTTCAAATTTGCTGAATCAAAATTAAAGTAAAATAGTTGAAAAAGACATGTTACAAGTTTCAATCATTTATCTTTAACGGTTCTTGACTTATAACAATTTAAAGACGAGAAATGGGGAAAAAACCCATCAAGCAGAAAAACGCACTTACAGGTTTAAATAACTATTGGCTACTATCAGAATGATGAAAAAAAAATAATAATTTCTCTTGTTCTAATTAAGATAGAAACATGATTTAAACGTCATTTTAAGCGCAAAAGAACACAAAAATTTTAAATGCAATAAAAAAAATTTCGAAAATTCGAACAATTTTGTGCCCTGGACCCCCTTAAAAAACTTTGTTTGAACTTTCCAACATAGTTTGCAATAAAAACACATTTCAGAAAAAAAAAAAATTCTCCGAACATTAACTGCTATTGAGCAGTTTCGAAATAGAAAAGACAAGGACAGATCAAATACGGTTTCGAGTTCACCTCCATCAGTATCTTTAAGAATCAAATTACTCTCCGATTTTCGTCTGCTTGAATTAAATTTCGATTTCCGTTGTCCTTGATCTAGAGAAATGCCTGAGCTAAATAAATTTTCGGGCGAGAAGAAGAAAATCAAATCCAGCTTTAAAATTGTTTAGCCTTGGTTTCTTTTTTTTCCTACGGAAGTTACATTATTTTTGCTTTTACTTTGTAATTGCTGAGTCCCAAAACATCGAAAATCTGGGGAAACAAATCTTTACTTTCAGACCCCCAGAGGAAATTTTTCTCTTGTTTAACGAATAGGTTAACGGATGATAGATAGGAAGTTATTTACAGATTCAGAAGATCTTCATAGAACACATTTAAATTTAAAAAAAAAAGTTATTGAGTTAAAATTTTGAATTTTTTTGTGATGGTTAACCATATCATTTGTAAAGAAAATCACATCATATAACTTCTTATAAAGTTTTTAAAATTTTTTTAAATTTAAAATTTTATTAAAAAAGTGGCGTAAATTAATCGTTATGACTCGAAATGTTATTTGTCGAATTTCATTTTTTTTTTCATTTAATTAAACAGAAATATATAAGTTTTAATTTCAATTCAGCATTTTTTTAAATATTAATTTTTAAAAAATTAAAAATATTTAGAGTAAAATTTTTAAAAAATGATATAACTTATTTTTAAAAAATCATATTTTTAAAAGTAAATATTTTTTTCTAATTTGATGAATTAAAATTAAAGTAAAATAATTGAAAAAGACATGTTCAAGGTTTCGACCATCTATCTTTAACAGTTCTTAACTTATGACAAATTAAAGACGAGAAATGGTGAAAAAACCCATCATGCAGAAAAACGCATTTAAAGGTTTAAACAAAGATTGGCTGCTATTAGAATGTTGCCCCCCTCCCCTCCACAAATAATAATAATAATAATAATATCACCTGTTCTAATTAAGGCTGCTATGTACTAAGAAAACAATTGTATTTCCCTTTTCTTCTTTTTGCAGACTCTTGTGGTGGGAGGAGTCCAGTTGACAGTTCGAGAATTCCACCCCCCTTAGGATTGACATTTTGAGGGATTGTAATGGCTCTCTCTCTATAGGGGGGTTAAGCGCAGCCCTCAAATATTTTATTTAAAATATATTTTTGTCAACTATTTACAGGTACATAAATGCTGATAATCAAATAAAATTGGTATTGTCAGATAGTCTGAACTTTTCTGCAAAGCGCTACAGGATTCATTTTATAAATTTCGTCCACCGAAAGAATTTATGAGCGTTTAAAACACAATATACTATATTTTTCCCCAAGTAATTCTAATTTTAAAATATTAATTGCATTTTAAAAAAAAAAACGAAAAATGCACACAAATGTAAAATTTCTTTCTCTATGACGGAGTACAATTTGTTTTAAAAAAATCTTTGAATCCAAGTCGGCAATCCGTGAATTTTTCAATAGGTTATTTTATATTCCATAGGTAAAATTTTCTCCATAGGTTAACATTGAGGTGAGCGAATCCAATGGGGTTAGTACATAGCAGCCTTGATGTATTGAAACATGACCAAATCCTTTATTTTGAGGCTCTTTTGCAAATATAGGCCAGTATTAATGTTGCTTCAAAATTATTTATCCAATTTCCGTAATTATAAGGGTGATAACTGATGAAAGTGAGATATGTTTCAGTGGCAGTGGTTAAGGTATCCGACTATATTCGGAGCCTTTTTTTTTGAAAAATTGTACTTGAGAAAATTTTTACCTTATTTTTCGAAGGAATATAACACCAAAACTCGAAAATGATGAAAAAATAGACATCAACTATGGAATTTTTTTCCAAAATTGAAAAAATTGGGTCGAAATTTAACAAATTTTTACAAAAATGGCTCTAGTTCTAAATAAAAATATTATGCACATAACATTAACTTTTTTTGTCATATGGACGTAAGTACCTTCTAAGTGCAATGACCTACAAGCTAATCGATATCTCATAATCTAAAAAAAAATACAGGTCATTATATGCAATTACATGTAACATTTTTTAATTTTCCATGAGATTTTTTTTTATAAATGCAGCTATAAATCAACAAATAATATACTTAGAACCAAATCTGTAGTCCATTACATTCTTAGCATTATGAAAAACATACGTGAAAAATTTCATAGACATATCATAGATTTTGAGTTATCACAAGAGTCGTTTACATTTTTGATGAAAAATAAGTTCTTCAGAAAACATGATTAAACTTTTCAAGTTGTATTGAAATTTATAGCTGCTGCTGATCTTCAAATCGCTCTCATTTCATTTCTAAGGATTGTATCGAAAAAATAAAAGCAGATTTAGAAACGTAAATTTACAATCTATAAAACGAAAAAATAAAAGCAGTTTCGGAATTTTCGTCAAAATCCATGTTTTAAACGTAGTCGGATACCTTAAATACTTATACCTTTGTTTTTACACCAGTAGATGACTCTGCTCTGCTCTGCCTTGGGGAAGCCAGTGATTTATGTTCACTGCGTACTCTGTATATGCGTGGATCGCCTCCTCTTTCGGTCCTGCTACAGAGCATCAAAGATCCCGGGGTCCCGGGGGTCAAATGGTGTCAATGGGGGCGGGGGACACGGCGTGTAGGGTTACCGTGACTAATGTGATGACAGGAGTGGGGGGGGTCTCCATGCAGAGAACTCTGCATGAATGCATATGTACCATTAGAGTCTACTGATAAAGATTTCCATAGCCACTGGTTTGCTAATGATGCTAAGGCCCGGAACATCGTTCAGGATTGGTTCCAAAAACGACCTCGAACATTCTTTGATCAGGGTATCCGAAATCTAAGCGCTGTTAAGCATGCTTGAAATGACAAGGTGAATTTGCCATGCGGTGATTATATGATAACAAGCTGAATATATGATAGCTCATGTACCACTATTACTCCCAGTATGTTCACGTATTCCAACCAATAAATCATTAATGAAAAAAAAGACAAAATTCTCGCTTTCATTTGGGCAACCCTTATAAATTTTACCCTGATCTTATTAAATAAAAGAAGGCAAATAAAAGAAGATTGCAAATGCATAAAATGTGGCAACATCTTCAGCATTCTTTGCTCAGGGTATCCGAAATCTATGCGCTTTACGCCTGCTTGAAATGACAAGGTGAATATGTCATGCAGTGATTATATGATAACAAGCTGAATATATGATAGCTCATGTACCACTATTACTCCCAGTATGTTCACGTATTCCAACCAATAAATCATTAATGAAAAAAAGACAAAATTCTCACTTTCATTTGGGCAACCCTTATAAATTTTACCCTGATCTTATTAAATAAAAGAAGATTACAAATGCATAAAATGTAGCAACATCTTCATTCTTTGCTCAGGGTATCTGAAATCTAAACGCTGTTACGCAAGCTTGAAATGACAAGGTGAATATGTGATGCGGTGAATATATGATAACAAGCTGAATATATGATAGCTCATGTATCACTATTACTCCCAGTATGTTCACGTATTCCAACCAATAAATCATTAATGAAAAAAAAAGACAAAATTCTCACTTTCATTTGGGCAACCCTTATAAATTTTACCCTGATCTTATTAAATAAAAGAAGATTACAAATGCATAAAATGTAGCAACATCTTCATTCTTTGCTCAGGGTATCTGAAATCTAAACGCTGTTACGCAAGCTTGAAATGACAAGGTGAATATGTGATGCGGTGAATATATGATAACAAGCTGAATATATGATAGCTCATGTATCACTATTACTCCCAGTATGTTCACGTATTCCAACCAATAAATCATTAATGAAAAAAAAAGACAAAATTCTCACTTTCATTTGGGCAACCCTTATAAATTTTACCCTGATCTTATTAAATAAAAGAAGATTACAAATGCATAAAATGTAGCAACATCTTCATTCTTTGCTCAGGGTATCTGAAATCTAAACGCTGTTACGCAAGCTTGAAATGGCAAGGTGGATATGTGATGCGGTGAATATATGATAACAAGCTGAATATATGATAGCTCATGTATCACTATTACTCCCAGTATGTTCACGTATTCCAACCAATAAATCATTAATGAAAAAAAAAGACAAAATTCTCACTTTCATTTGGGCAACCCTTATAAATTTTACCCTGATCTTATTAAATAAAAGAAGATTACAAATGCATAAAATGTAGCAACATCTTCATTCTTTGCTCAGGGTATCTGAAATCTAAACGCTGTTACGCAAGCTTGAAATGACAAGGTGAATATGTGATGCGGTGAATATATGATAACAAGCTGAATATATGATAGCTCATGTATCACTATTACTCCCAGTATGTTCACGTATTCCAACCAATAAATCATTAATGAAAAAAAAAGACAAAATTCTCACTTTCATTTGGGCAACCCTTATAAATTTTACCCTGATCTTATTAAATAAAAGAAGATTACAAATGCATAAAATGTAGCAACATCTTCATTCTTTGCTCAGGGTATCTGAAATCTAAACGCTGTTACGCAAGCTTGAAATGACAAGGTGAATATGTGATGCGGTGAATATATGATAACAATCTGAATATATGATAGCTCATGTATCACTATTACTCCCAGTATGTTCACGTATTCCAACCAATAAATCATTAATGAAAAAAAAGACAAAATTCTCACTTTCATTTGGGCAACCCTTATAAATTTTACCCTGATCTTATTAAATAAAAGAAGATTACAAATGCATAAAATGTAGCAACATCTTCATTCTTTGCTCAGGGTATCTGAAATCTAAACGCTGTTACGCAAGCTTGAAATGGCAAGATGGATATGTGATGCGGTGAATATATGATAACAAGCTGAATATATGATAGCTCATGTATCACTATTACTCCCAGTATGTTCACATATTCCAACTAATAAATCATTAATGAAAAAAAAGACAAAATTCTCACTTTCATTTGGGCAACCCTTATAAATTTTACCATGATCTTATTAAATAAAAGAAGACAAATAAAAGAAGATTGCAAATGCATAAAATGTAGCAACATCTTCAGCATCTCGTCATCGTAGCTCATTTAAAAAAAATATATTTGTAGAAACTAATACTGAACATGAAATATAGAGTTTATTAATTGACATTCCTCGCACAACACAGGTCACACAAATTTCCTTGACGCTTACTTATGTTTCTGATTATGTCTGCAAAAAAACTAAAACAAGTAATATATAAAAAAAAAATTTAAAGCCAATTCCTACTTAGGTCAACAAAGAAAAATTTGAGTGCGAACTAATAGTATGAATTGAAAAAAAGGATTGCCTGCCAGAACCTTGCCTACTCTGTGAGATTAGTAGGGGGGGGAAAGAGAGAGGAAAAGTTTGTCAGGTTGGGGATTCGATCTCGCAACCTACAGGACGGGAGAAGCCCGCGATACCGCAGTGCTACCGTTTACACAGTAACAAGAGAGAAATTACTATTCAAAAGCAAGAGACGCTCTAGGTCTAAAACTAAAATTGATTAATTAAATTTAATTAATTAATTAATATTTGAAAAAACAAGGATCAAGTGTCATCCACTACAAGTTTAAAAAAATGTATTTGAACTTGAGTGGATGAATAAAAAGTACTTTTATTAACGATTGTAAATTTGAACAAGATATATATCGTCTAAAACTAAAATTGATTAATTAAATTTAATTAATGAATTAATATTTGAAAAAACTGTATTAACATCAAGTGTCATCCACTACAAGTTTAAAAAAATGTATTTGAACTTGAGTGGATGAATGAAAAGTACTTTTATTAACGATTGAAAATTTGAACAAGATATATATAGAGAGAGTGTGAACTAATAGTAGGAATTGAAAAATTAAGTTCAAATAAGACGCGTTTAAAATGCTGAAAGGATATAACGGTTTTGCTGTGATATAAATGAAGGGGATTTGTAAACTATCGAAAAAGTATTTCCTTATTTTATTTTATTTCATATGTTATTTATGTCAACGTACCAACATTGTTATTCCAAATGTGCGTTCGAAAATTCAAATCCCATGGTTAATGACTATCGCTGCTTATTTTGCGATGAATATCAACTTCCGCAATACATTACCTAATTTACCGTAGTCACAAAGAAAGTTTCGATAGCTTTCATTAAGCAAATTTCGCAACAAGTCATGAACCAAATCTTACATTGCGGGAGCATATCTGACACCAGTGTGATTGCACAATCAGCACATTATATGTAATTAGGAGCACCGACTGGGAGTTCCTCTCTGGCAAATCGGAGCGTAAACAATCGTCAAATTCAATTATGCTTGATATCACAGTTGAAAAGATAATAAAAGTTCGATATGAAGTTAGACTTATAAATAGATTATCTCAGACGTGCTTTGTGTTTTGCTGTTTCTTTAATTGAATTTCTATGAATGCGTAAGATAAGCGATGTGTTGAATGTAACATTAAATGACAATTTCAAACTGAAATCGTTATGTACTATTATATGTATCACAAGAATTTCATTTTTTAGAAATTACAATAAATAAATACTTAAACAAACAAAGAAACATACAAAAACACACATACGTACAT
>CAJRAI020000050.1:80000-98874 GCA_907164885.2 Dolomedes plantarius
TATGACAATTTCAAAACATCTCGCGAATGTTTAAAACCGTTCTCAGAATTAAATATCCTTTCATTGCAACCCAATTTCGTTGTGAAATTAATATTCATTAGGAAATTATGTCTTTTCCGCCACCTTTCGAGTTATCATAGTGTTTCATTTAAATTAATAAGAAGTATTCGTTTCATACACTCAGAACTTGAAAATGTAAACACGAGTGAGTCATTCATTCACCGTGATTCATTCATCGTCGTTAATTTAAGACAAATTGAATCGGAGAATACTTTTCACAGTAAACCATTTTTTCATTATATTATTTTTAATATAATATTTATTATATAGTTATATTTTAACCATATAATATATATTTTAACCTGATATTACAATAATGTCAAATTTAGTATTGTCGGAAAGTTGCAAACTCGACGCATGCGTGATATGTTCAAAACCGTCTGCTTTCAAAGCGTGCTTTTCAAAGCAAATACCTAACATAACGGCAACATTTGGATAATGTCCAATCGTCTGCCGCATTAGAAAGAAAAAAAATATTTTTTTGTTTATTTCGTTGGTACGCACGTGCCGCAAAATTAGTTTAAAGTATCACAAAAAGAAAAGAAACCACGTGATCAACATTTAACAAATTGAATTCTAAAAATTAATCTTTAAAAATTCACCAAAAATCAGAAAATGGAAGTAAAGATTCGAAAAAGATTTCATTTTAAAGGAATTTTTATGATCTTTTCTGTAAAATAAATTTTATAACCCTCGGATTATTATTTTAAATTCAATCTTTAAGAATGTTACAAAAACAGATTAAAAATTTAACTTAAAAAAATCTAAGAAGAAATTTCCAAAAATCTCTCTTAGTGCACCCCTGCACTATAAGACGAATCACCATGCAAAATGGTTGCCCTTTGGGTCCAACGGTTTGGTCTGTGCGTTATATGTCAGTCAGTCAGTCACGTACGGAACTGTTTTATATACAGTGACTTCCAAAAGTGTTCGTACACTTACGAATTTCAATGAAATTGGGGTCTATCCATTAATTGAAATGAATATTTCAGATGGATATTTAATAATAAGATCAATAATCTATTCTTAACAAAACTACATGAAATAATTTGAAAATATAGTAAAACTTTATTTTTAAGAAACCAGTAATCAAAAAGTAACAAAAACTTTATCTCACAAAAGTCATCGTACACTGAAATATTTTCGGATAAATTCATAATTAAAATTATCGTCTGTCGCTTTATTTTTATTTTTGAATTGTGGTGGCATTTAAAATATCGTTTGGCTTTAATTTTTGCTTGCCTACTCCGTAATACTCTATTTATTATTTAAAAATGGCTCGTAGTCGTAAAGAAACAACAAACGGCATTCGAAAATTGATTATTTTTCATCATAGTAGTGGTAAATCAGTTCAGAATATTGCTAAATTACTTAACTTATCCCATTCTACTGTGCAGTATGTGAAAAAACGCTTTAAGGAAGAACATTGGATCGAAAACAAGGTAAGAAAAGGCCGTCCGGTAAAGTTAGCAAAACGTGATCAGAGATATATAATTAGAAAATTTGTGAAAAATTCACGTTCGAGTGCTGTAAAAGTTTCTGTAGAATTCAATGAAACATTTTCTACGTCAATTTCACCTGAAATTTTTTGACGTGTTCTCAGAACAGCTGGATTATATGGGCGTTCTGCCCATCGAAATTTTTTTGTGAGTGAGAAAAATAGAAAGTTTAGGCTTTCCTTCGCACTATCAATGATAAAGAAGCCCCAAACCTATTGGAATAATGTCTTATTTGCCGATGAACATTTTTGGTGTTGATGGGCGTATAATTCTATGGAGAAGAATAAAAATGAGGAACTTAATCCCAAGAACTTAGTAGGAACAGTTAAGAATGCCGGTGGAGGTATCCTTGTGTGGGGGTGCATGTCAGCATCAGGACTAGGAAATTTAGTATTTATTGATGGCATAAGTCCTCTCCATAAGTCCTCTCCATAAGTCCTCCATAAGTCCTCTCACTGTTCCATGACCGATATTTTATTTCCCATTATCAATAAAACGGTTGATGTACCAAAAACATTTAGGGATGTACCCTTGTTCTATTTCAATGTGATAACCGCATGTTAATGCTTTTAACTATATTATCCTAATAATAGTTATCTATTAATCTCTAGAGTACCCATTCCTAATTATCATTCCCGTTTCAGAAACACCGGCAGTCGAGGCAGTGGCTGGTGAAAAAGCAGCCATTCCATGCAGCGTCTCTACGCCTCTAGAAGATGATCAAGCATCGCTTATCCTGTGGTACAGGGTGGACATGCCGAACCCAATCTACACGCTGGACATTCGAAACGTTCCTTTCAAAGAAGCCAAGCATTTTCCGTCCATAGAAATGGGCTCCAGAGCCCATTTCGATCTGAGCGCACACCCACCGCTGCTGGTCCTCAACCCTGTGCTTGAGGAGGACCAGGGTGACTACAAATGCCGTGTCGATCTAAGAAGATCGAGGACACTTATCCTACACAGCAAACTCAGAGTAATAGGTAAGTGCGTCCGTCTCAGTTTTACAGTATTTTTTATGCTTCTCTGGCGGAAGCACCAATTCCATACAAAGCAGCTAGAAGTGTAGATTGCGTCATCGGTTTACAATGGTACCACAACGGTTAGAGTCCGACAAGGTCCGGTGCCTAGCATTTTAACCGAGTACCCGTTGGGATGACAACTAAGGGACTCCACGGAAGGGCTTTCCTGTCTACAGATTTAATGTGACCATATCCAGTGTAGACACGAAATTATTTAATGGATTCGAACTGACCAAACCCATTTCGAAACCCGTAACGCTATCTCCAGGTTACCTTGGACCCGCACACAGCAATCAGGGGCCCTTCAGGGGCAACAACCTCCCCCCGCTTGCACGGTGCAGATTTTTTTCCAGATTTATTAACCCATGGAATCTTGAAAAAATTCCAATTAAAGGTTGCAAAATGTTTTTACTTCTTTAAACTGATAACAGATGGCAGTACTAGACTTTTTCCGCTCATTTAACTTTGAATACATTGAATGCAAGTGAAAAAAAGACTGGATTTAGGCGTTTCCACTGTGCAAACGGTGCACATCAAAGGGTTAAAGCACGTAAATGCAATCATTTAATACGTAAGATAAAGCTAAATATTGCTCATTTGAAAATTAGAAGTTCGTCCTACGGGCATTCGATCGCCTGCTCTGCGATTTTGTAAGTAATTTTTTATAGGAGTAACCTATAGGTGAGCCAACACTATACCCTATGAAAGGACAGCGTATGAATAGATATGCCTTAGTCAGGAGTACATTAATCCCTTCCTTCTCGCTCCCGTGAAAATTACGGGGTGAGGTATCGTCTTCTATTTCTCGTGCCAGTGATATTTCCGGGCTGGAGTGTTTAAAAGTAACGCACCAAAAAGTTTAAAACAATGCATTTAATTTACCCTGAAAAAGTTTTATTTCTTATTTTACATACCAGATGGCAGCACCAGACTATTTATAATATGATTGGGGATTGTTTTTTTTAAACTAGACGTGGCAGATCAAGAAATAAATGGAATCCTCTGGAAAAAAATTGGCACTTCTATTGCCGTTTTCTTAAAAATTATGCGATCATTAAGGGGATAAAGAAAATAACAGCAATAACTATGTCCCAATGTGGGGTGGGGGGGGGGGGGCAGAAGAAGAGAAAAGATTGCGTGTAAAGTAACACATTCCGGAAAACTGTAAATGTTTATTATATAAGGTTTCTGTCCAGCATTGGTAACATAGGCAAAAAAATGCAGTGTATAATTGGAAACAGAATATTATGAATATCTGTTTTAAAACCAATATATTTATACATTGTTATATAAATTACAGATGAATTCATCATTAAATATTTGTCCCCTTCCTGGAAAAAATTAAAGATAATATGTAAAAGAATTATTGGATTTTTTTTGTTTAACCCTTAAAATAACAGACACAAATATATGCAATATTAAAAGTAATGAACTTAATCTGCAATTTCTGTACGAGTTCGAACAGATTAAAATTTTGACCTGTATTCAAAATAAAATGTAACACTAAAGTTTTTAAAATATCTTACAATAGAATATAAGAAGCAAACATTTTCCACAGTATCTTGCTTCGCTAAACACTTTACAGCGAAAGCGATGTCTAAGCAACATTTGATAGAAGAAAGTAAAAAATGTCAATGAAAGTAATATATAAATTTAAAGTAGGTACTTTTATTCCAATATAAACATAAGTTTCTCAAAGCGTGAATTTTTTTGTTAATAATACAGAGGAAAGCATAGAAGTAAATTTAAAGGTAATACTTTCAAAAATAATTTGAAGAATCTTGGAAAACATTTAAAATGCATTTTCGGTGGTAGGCCCTATTTCTCAGAGTACCGACGCAAATTACTACAAAGTTATAATATTCCTGTATTACGATCTTATCTATTATGAATTTTTTCTGATATTTAAGCTTTGATAGCAGTATATCATTAAGTAAAAGACATTTTAAAAGAAAAATATAAAAATAGTTTAATATCTTCACCTTTTTGACATACAAGGACCAACACTTGGAAGGAGCGAAATTTAAGTCGAAGCTTAAAACCTGAAAATAAAATTTAAAATTATCCAGAATGATTTATGTTTATCTGTTTTCATGTTTTTACGAGCCCCATAATTTATATTCTGCATAGTCTTTCGGCAAATTATCTTAATGACGAATTTTCTACTATTACTTAATAATCTACGGTTTTTTCACTGAAGTATAATGGGCCTGAGTAATATATTGAAGGATAATAAGTATCTACAGTTTCATGAAATGCATAATAAAAAATACCGTAAAAAGACAATGCTTCATTTTCCTGTTATCATTAATTTTATAAGTTGCATGTTGTTTCATAAACAAAGGATTTATTGACTTATTGATTATTTCGCACTGAAATAAGTGGATTTCTTTTAACACATACAACTTTCAACTTTTCCATAGTAATAGTTTTTGTCCTTAGAGATGGAAAAAGGACAATTTTCCTTCGTTTAAGATTATTCACGGTGCTTTTATCCATTGTCTTATGTTATAGCTGAAAGATAATTAATATATATATATATATATATATATATATATATATATATATATATATATATATATATATATATATATATATATATATATATATCGCATAACCATTATCTAATTAATTAATCGAAAAGCAGCCATCAAAGGCATGTGGCAAATAACTACGACTTAATAACCAGTTGAAGACTTTTTTTATTACACTAGTTAAAAGTCCATTCAATCCGCGCCAAGTTTCCATCATCTGAATCCACGTGACATGCGACATGCCTCTCCGAATATAATCCCTAATCTAATTCTTTGTTCTTTTTTGCGCGCTGCAATTACGCGGGCGAAGCATCGTGAGTCTGACTCGCGTGATTTCAATCATTCGATGATTGCAGCAGGCCGAGCGTGCGCTAGGTAATGAACCATTGACGACCTCGGTCTTTTGAACTCTCCGCTGCAAAAAAAAAATAACCTACTTCCTAAATTGAAAAGATTTAAAATCTCTAATTGTCAATTATCGTTTAACGCTAATTTGCCTAATTTATACCCAAATTAATATAGTCAACTATTGTTTATGCTTCTAGCATTACACGCACACACACACACACACACACACACACACACACACACACACACACACACACACATATATATATATATATATATATATATATATATATATATATATATATTATTTATTTATTTGTTTTAAAACCATGAAAGTTTTCTGAACAATCTATGATAAAAATCATGTACAATAATACATCATCCGGTTGGATTCATGTTTAGCAGGCTTCGCTTTTCATTAGACTTTTTGAATAATATACGTCGTTGTCGATGTTTCCTAATATGTTTAGTTGGATTCAACCACCAGAAAAGTCGGTGTTAAAAGTAAATAGTCATAAGAAACTCTGAGGTAAGTAGGAGGTAAATTTCATTATCCAAACAGATGTAGATTTCGTCCTTGGATCCAAAGAGCAACTTTTACAAATTATAAGTAAACTAGCATTATTGCCCGGCGTTGCCCGGGTAGATATATAGATATAAGATTTTTCATGCATTCCATCAAAAAAATACTGGGCTGCACCTCCGTTCTTCATGTTCATCTGGCCAGTTGTGTTTATTTGGGAAGCCAGTTCCAAAGATCATTCTCAAACCTCTTCCTCCCGCGCATTGGAATTTGACCCCCCCGTCGCCCCCCAAACCATCTCTCTTAACGCTGCTGGTTGTGGTGAAGGGGCTCCACAGGTGGTCGCGTACCTCTTAGAGGCACAAAAATCATTGAAAAATTAGTTTAAAAAACGAATTGAGCCCCAAATTTCGTTTTTCCTGATTGAAGTTTCTCGGGTCCTAAACATTAACTGTGCCGAATTTGGTCCCGGTGGGTGAAACAGGCTGTGATTCTATAGCGGACAAACAAACAGACGAGCTCTTTTATATATATAGATATAGTGATGTATTTGGAGACACGCGCATATGTTAGGTATTTGATAAACAAAATATTATTATTGGAAAAACATTTATTTATAATATAAAATTAGAATTAATAACGTAAAAATTTGACTTCTGTTCTTTAATGATATTAAAACCACCAGATGTAATATACAGAAATTTCAATTATCAACGTATTTTTAGGGCTGTTAATTCAGCAAGAATTACTATTTTTGTAATTATTTTTTAAGTATATTTTGTTCATAATTCTCTAATGATCTAGAGATATAAATAAATCAAAGAAAATAATAGTAAATAATCAAAATGAAGTGCATGTGATAAATGCTTTTAAGGTAGATATACTAGGAAAGGTTTAATATATAAACAATAAAAAAATATTAAAATAAGTATACAACATGATGGTACTCCAGCAGTAAGATTCAAGTTATTAAAGGTAGGAAGTATTTTTACTCATCGATTACAAACTACACGTTCATTGAAACTACCCCCATCTTTTAGATTGAAATGAACGAGAAGTCCCTGAAAATTTTGAATAAATCTGAAATATCGATCGTCAAACAGGCTGCAAGATAAATGGACAATGTCACGTATACGACGAGCAGACAATAAATGACTCTACTTCCAGCATAGAATCTATTAAAAGTGTTGATGTAGTGTTCAGAAATTAAAATTTCCATGTATGTAATTAAGATTGAGATAAGTACACAAGTCCACTTATATTTATGGAAAACACGAGCTCAACTGCATCCTTAAAAACGTTATTCTTATATTTGTTCTTAATATTCTGCATTATTCTTTTTTTTATTTTTAAATTTAAATATCTTCAAAAATATGTAGACATACAGAACTCTGCAAATTAATTGGGACTTTATTTTTCATAAACTTTATTCTTCACAAAATTCGTCCTTTCCCGGGGATTACCTACCTGAAACCGGTTTCAACTGTATTTTTTTACGAAGGGAATTTGGGACTTGCCTAGTATAAATTGGTTTGACCACGTGATCTTCACACATAGAGCATTTTCGCATCAGTTGCTTTTCATCTGCTGTAAGAAGGGGTTTAATTGTGGGAGTTGTCTGGTTTTCACGTGTATGAAAAAAATTGATATCACTCCCAGGAACAGACTAGAATTGTTATCCTCAGTCTGAATGCATACCTCTATGACTGTGAGGGATATTGCTTCAGCAGTTGGAGTTGGAAAATTCAGTGTTTCCAGGACTATGAAACAAGTTTGGCACAGTTACTCCAAAACGGAAGAGTAAATGTGGACGCGAACGTAAGGCAACACCTCGTACAGACGAATTTTTTGTACGAAATAGTAAAATGCATCCTCGCAAGACATGAACAGATTTTCAGAGGGAATTATTATTGGCTACTGTTGTGAGCGTTGATTCATCGACAGTACGACAAAGGCTTATTGAAGCAGGGAGTTGGGCAAGAACACCAGTCCAAATCAATTAATAGCACATACAATGAAGATAAAACTATTGTCTTGGGCCACGAAATATCAATTATGGACTGCACAAGACTAAAATAAGATCGTATTCAGAGACGAAACGCATTTTTTGGTGCAAGGGTCTCAATAAACATTTATTAGGCGAAGCGCTGAAAAACCCATCAGGGAACAACATCTTAATCAAACAGTTAAGCACCCTCAAACGCAGATGTTTTGGGGTTATTTTATACCTGGAGGACCTGGCAGCTTGGTACGAAAGGAGGTATATATATATATACTAGCTGTACCCGTCCCGGCGTTGCTCGGGTAATGTAATTACCAATTTTTTAGTAGCCTTAACCCTTTGTTAATGGGAGTCGCTGTCATCCTTTTCCTCACCACGATACATTATTTTACCCATATAAATTTAATCCTTTCTGGCACATTTTGGCAAAATTTTTGACATAGGATTACTAATCGAATATCACTGCAATAGTAATCGATTTCCTTGAAAGCGAATATATCACATCCTCCACATGCTGAAATTCTTTGAAATCTTCATAGATTTTTTCCACAAATACACCACAAATTATATGATATTAACTAAGTGCTGGCCAAAAAAATTACGGCATTACTAAATGTGACTTTTTTAATCGATTATCACTGCAATAGTAATCGATTTCCTTTAACCACCGAATCCCTCATAGAAAACAAACGCCCCAACACATCACGTGCATGACTTCGAAAAACTGGTTTTTCTCCTATTTTACCTTCGTCCGGAAATGAAGAACGAAATCTCCAAAATGAGATTTCTCGCAAGAGTTTCCGAATCATAAAATAAATTATTAAAAAATAACTACAATTTGTAAATTAATTTTGGTTCTGGCTTTCGAAACTGTGATATCTAGGGTCTCTGAGATAAAAATTTCGTAAAAATGTAACGACATTTACGTATCGATTCGACAATTTGGAAAAAAGGGTCACGGACAAAATCGCGTTTTTTTCCGAAAAACGGGTGCGTACAGGCGATCGAAAAAAAATCACAATTAATCGATAAATTAAGACAGACAATTTTAATTGTGATTTCCGTATAGTGTCATCTTTCCCGTATAGGCTCGTCCAAAAAAAAAAAATCTTGGACGGATACGTTAGGATTTACGGGGCTTTTACTCGTCCGGGAGCTCCAAATCGCGACTAAATATTTAATTACGGAAAATCTAATTAAAAAATCGAAAAAAGGGCTTCGAGGTGCATAATGAGACCTCGGGAGGCATCTTCGTGTCGAATCTCAAGACTGTCCGACCTACCGTCTTTGCGCTGCGCCGCGAGCAGACAAAAACTCGGTCACACACACACAGACTTTGCCTTTTATATATAAAGATATATATATATATATATATATATATATATATGTACGTGTGTGTGTGTGTGTGTGCGTGTGTGTGTTGTGTGTGTTGTGTGTGCACGCGTGTGTTCCATTAAATAAATTAGCACCTTCGGTAAATATTTATAATTGTATAATGTCTGGAAATCCTTGCGAAAATTATTCCTGTGTTTCACAGATCGAAAGGTAGTTTAACTTTAGTGTTTGTCTTAACGTTGTGAAATCTATAATTACATAATTTCTTACATTTTTTACACGACTACATTTTGACTCTAAAAACTTTGTTCAAGCATCAAATTTTACTACTAAATGTTACTTTGTTAGTCATAGGAATACAACATCTAGTTATTCCTGTTTAAGAACCTTTAGGCAAAGCTTTTTCCTGACTGCCATTTAGCGGATGTGTGATTATTTTCTCTCTATTGTTTGTTTCTTTAACATGCAGTTGTTTATATAGAGAGAAGTAAATTTTACTATCCCTTAGAGATGCAAAAATCCCTAACTTTATTGTCTTTTTATGTTTATCACGGTCATTAAAGTGATTCGATGGAACATGTCGATATTTATTTGTCTAAATTATTTGGAATTTTTATGTAATAGAAAATGTAAGAAGGGAAGCAAATTTCTTTTGTTTCCTGCAAAAGTTTGGTCTCTTCCCGGTATACTCGTTTTAACATTCTACTTTTGTAAATAAAATGCATGCGAAATCTGCAATTGCAGCTGTTGCAATTGCAGCTGCAATTGCAGCAGACATGAAATGACTGAATGAATAATAAAAAAGGCAAGACGCTGTATGGAATTAAATTTAATGTACTTCCGTAAGACTTTTCAATTTTGGGTTCAGGAACATTTTTATATGTTTTATGTATTGTTCGAGGAAGAAAACAAAAGGCACTACCACCAAATAAAACAAGCAGTCTAAATAAAACAAGCTATCTTTTCATGTCAGGCTTTGATCTTACCATCTTCTGAAAATCGATCTTTCAACGTTCACTTTTAAAAATACATGAGTCATTTTTTTTTTCGAAGTAGAACAATTTTCCCGTTTTTGTATCAAATATTGTAAGGTATTAGGTGCCGAAATATTATGTATCGCCGTTTCCTTTTCCGGATGATCCTTTTATATAAATCAGTAACATCAATAATATGAAAACAAATTCAGGTAGACTCTTCTACCGAAACTACCGCAGGTTATTAACGTAGATTACTTATCGTTGCTTACCTCTTTTGCATGTATATGTATCTATGTGTTTTATATATATATATATATATATATATATATATATATATATATATATATATATATATATATATATATATATACATATATAGATATACATATATAGATATACATATATATATATATATATATATATATATATATATATATATATATATATATATATATATATATATATATATACATATATATATATATATATATATATATATATATATATATATATATATACAGTGATTTCCGCTTATAAGAATCACGTTTGTTATTACTGTTTTTGATTCTTATAAGCGGTTGATTCTTATAACCGAAACTCCCCTTTGGACAGGCACACATACACAAATACATACTTGTACATATATATAAACACACAGGCACATATATACATAATTTACCATTAAATATTCTTTAATTTACGTTATTTATCATTTATTAAAATTATTTTTTATAATTTTAAAAATACTCAATTTCTAAACAAATACTATAACTCAATTTCTAGACCTATAAGTAACAACACATGATTATAAAATCAGCAAGAGGCAGCTTCTCTTTGACTACACTTTGGAAGAGCATCATATCTAATTAACAAGTTCTGTTTTTCAGAAAAACTAAGAGTTTTCCTTGTTTTTATCATATTTGAATTCGACTATCAAAAAGTTCTAACACTAACTGGCAATTTTGTTAGAAAACTAAAGTGAATACTAGCGACGTATGCTTATTACAGTCTCAGACGAAGATTCACTTTATAGCTTACGTTTCACGGTTTGATTCTGAATCAAACCGTGAAACGTTTGATTCAGCATCTGGTTCATCTGATTCAGCAAAATGGATCCGTTTACGTTTCACGGTTTGAAGTGCTGAATCCACTGTCCCGTTTGCGTAAGTGATGGTGGACACTTCGCGGAAGATTTATGTGTTTCAGGGTCCAGAAATCCGCAACCAGGAAGTAAGTGGTGGGAAAAAAGGAGTGCCTGTCTGGAGAAAAGCGAAATCGGACCCGGGCTGGTTAGATGCCCGTGGGTAAAGCTAATAAGACAGTGTTTAGCAAAAACGTATAAGGAGAAACTTTTATGTTATGTCTAAAGGAATGTATTTTACGACTGTTTTCCACCCCAAAGTTTTATCAATCTTTCTTTTCAAAAACTTCAGAAAGAATTTCGTACCTTTTGAGAGTTCAAGTGGCATTTTTTGGAAAAATGAAAGGAAGGCGAAGATTGCAAACTGATTCTTATAACCGGTGGATTGATTCTTTAAAGCGGAAATTTTAACATGGAAATATTACATTTGTTTTTGTTTTTGCGATATTGATTCTTATAAACGGTTGATTCTTATAACCACTGATCACTATAAGCGGTGGTTACTGTATATATATATATATATATATATATATATATATATATATATATATATATATATATATATATATATATATATATATATATATATACATAGATATACATATATATATATACATAGATATACATATATATATATATATATATATATATATATACATATATACATACATATATATATATATATATATATATATATATCTATATATATATATATATATATATATATATATATATATATACATATATATATATACACATAACACATATATAAACTTCTGAAGGCATGTTATCGACCGATATATAGTTCATCTCTGTTCAGTTATGCAGGTATTCCTCGACTTACAACCGCTCGAATTACAACTGCTCACACTTACAAGTGAAATTTTTAAAATAAATTTTTCCCCCAATAATGCTGTCCTTCGACTGTGCAGTACACACCTATATGCATTACGTAATAATCAAAAAATATGATGCAATATTCTACAATACTGCAAAAAATTATGACGCAATAATATAAATGTATGAAGCTATACATTCGATATACCCACGATAAATTAAATAAACCTTCCTTGGCTTCAGAAATGGCTGCAGCTTTTCATTATATTAATGAAGGAATACTACGGTTAGAAGTAATGGTTCCAAATGAAGAAAGGTTCGCAAGTGGAAATCGTCGTGTTCAGGAAAATCCGGCTTGCTACAATGTACAAGGAAAAGAACTGTTCAAACTACCTTGGATAACTTTGTAGATATAAATTTTGAACCTATGTCCTTTCGCAAATTCTGAACCAGTGGATTGTACTAACATAATAAATAGTGATGAATACTAACATAATAAACTACGTACTAACATAATAAATAGAATAATTTATGTCTTATAAATAAAATGCATTTTAAATTACGTAGTCCACTAAAAAGAAATTCGACTTACGACTAACTCAGCTTATGACCTATGTCTCGAGACCTATCTCCGTCGTAAGTCGAGGAATATCTATCTATCTATCTGTATATATATATATATATATATATATATATATATATATATATATATATATATATATATATATATATGTATATATATATATAGATATATATATATATATATATATATATATATATATATATATATGTATATATATATATATATATATATATATATATATATATATATATATATATATATAATATATATATATATATATGTATATATATATATATATATAATATATATGTATATATATATATATATATATTATATATATATATATATATATATATATCTATATATATATATATATATACATATACTATGTATGTCGTCAAAATTTTGACACATTTTGGTACTTGTCTGATTAACTGATTACTGTTTGCCCAAGCGATACAGACTGGGTTTGGCGCTCTGCCAAAATTATAACTTGCGACGCAAGACGTCTGAGATTTTGCTTTCTAGAGGACAGTTGTGGAGGAATGTAATCGTACGTTAAAAGGATTAAATTTCAAATTCTTTCATTTTTCATATGTTAATTAAAGACACGTGTCCTTCCTGTCGGCATCTTCTTTAGTATACTTATAAATTATGGAGCTAAATACCATCATTATAATGAGGTTATCGGTATAGCATGACTGAGAAGCAAGCTAGTGATTACAAAATTATATGGGTAGAATTTCTGTAATTTGGTAATGAGAATAACGAATTTATCTGTACCAAAGACATAATGAATAAATTTTAGTACAAGATTTACAGCAAAATAGTTTAGGCACTAACTTCAATGATTAGGGTCACTTCAGCAAAGATGCGTATTTCCAGCTTATTGGTTGTCATTGACGAAGCTGTGCCCAAAATTACTACTTCCTGCTGTTTGAATTTATTTGGCTCCAGCGTATTACTCCTCTAAATGAAAATGAGAAGCTCTTAATCTATATACATAAAACAGTTCCGTAACTGACTCACTGACATACAACGCGCAGACCAAACCGCTGGACCTAAAGAGCTGAAATTTTACATGGCTATTCTTCTTATGGTGTAGGGGTGCACTAAGAAAGGTTTTTAAAAAATTCTCCTTAGATGTTTTAAAATTAAATTTTTAAGCTGTTTTGTAATTTCTTTTTAAGTTTGCATTTAAAATAATAATTTGAGGGTTGTAAAATTTATATCACGAGAAAGATCATAAAAATTCCTTTAAAATGAAATCTTTTTCGAACCTTTACCTCGATTTTCTGAATTTTGGTGAATTTTTAAAGATTCATTTTTAGAATTTAATTTATTAAATGCCGATCACGTGATTTCTTTTTCTGGTACTTTAAATAAATTTATCGTCATGTGCGTAACAACTAAATAGACCAAAAAATATTCGTTTTCTTTCTAATGCAGCAGACGATTGGATATTATCCACAAAAATAAATATCCCTTACGATTTTTTTATAAATATATATATATATATATATATATATATATATATATATATATATATATTGCATCAATTGTATACATTGATCGTCGCATTTATTATAAATTTATATATTTATTTTTTTTGGCATTAATTGCATACATTGGCCGTTGTATTTAATTTGAATGTACTCCGTAGCGAAGCGCGGGTTTTCAGCTAGTGATAGCATATACTGCTTATCCCAGGGTCATAGAACCAGATGATCTCAGGGTACATCCGACATTTGAACTGTATCCGCCTTCGCCAAATAGCCATGGTGAGAAGCCGAGTGTGAGGCAATTTAAAAATATCTTTGAATTAACTGGCCTGCAACGTATCTGCCAGCTTTATCATTGTGAGAAGCCTTTAATTAGGACGAACATTTGGTATATAATGCGATACTAACATTTCTAGGCTTTGTTGTTCCTTGCGAAGAGGTATACGAATATGTCGAGTGAACAAATAGAAGCATTAATTAATCTTTGTCCACTGCGAGTAAACCATGATGATGGGACGCCCATTATGAGGTGAAACTTAGGCATCTCCTGCATGCTCGAAAGTTGGAGACCAGGATGTTCCCGGCGAATTAGTACTTACTTCCAGATTCTGGAATTTAGTCGCCTCTGCCATACTTGTTCGCCAAGCCATGCAAGAATAAAGTCCTGAATTTGGGGGATATTTACAGGCTCAATAGTAACAGATTATCTTTGTGTAACTTACCACATAAAGTTTAATTACTTTCCACGCACTGTCATCATTTTTAAAACCAATTTTATTTCAATCTTAGGGTCTGTTCACATAGGAGTCCGTTGCGTTGCGTTAAGGAAAAGATGGCGTCGAAACGAAAATAAACCAATCATATGCCTCCGAACGATTAGCAGTGAAATTTTTAACGTCTATGATTGGTTTATTTTCGTATCAACGTCATCTTTCCCTTAACCCTTTGAGGTACAACAACCTCCACCGTTTGCACGGTGCAGATATTTTTCCCGATTTTTTTAAACCTAAAGAATCTTGTAAAATTTTCCAATTAAAGGTTGCAAAATTTTTTTACTTCTTCAAACTGATAACAGATGGCAGTACTAACCCCGTTTCTGCTCATTTAACTGGAATACATTGAATGCAAGTATAAAAAAGGCTAGATTTGGATGTTTGCACAGTGCAAACGGCGCCCCTCAAAGGGTTAACGCTACGCAACGGACTCCTATGTGAACAGGCCCTTAGTCATTATCGCCACCAGCATCTCTACTGAAAAATATGGTTTTGCCGATATGTGTGTATTAAAGATCACCTACATTACATTACTTTTTATATCAAAACCATCTACTCCAACAATAACTGAAGACAGCATTGCTTTTAGTGGTTTGCTTTTACATAGTATATATTAAAGAGAAACATGTTTTCCTTGCTTTTAACTACATAAAGACAATAATCCCAGAACAAAGATTTAATTTTTTATCCTTTTATTTTTTTATGTTTATAAAGTTATCTCTATTCATTACCATATTTTTATTAATTGCTTTCTTGTTTGTTTGTATGTGTGATTGTCCCTTACAAATCTTGCAATCGATTATTTATCTAACTTCCCGACTAGCTAGACATTTGAAACTTTTAGAATAGCTCAGAACACGATGGCAATGCATTATATTATTACTTTTAGATATCTTTCAGCAGAATTGAATCGATTTTCAGTTAATTTAGTTTTGTAGACTGGTGCAGACATCTATCGGCGGAGACGGGAATGAAAAGTTAAACGGAAGTTAACTTCCAATTAACTTCCTTTTCTTTCAAGTTGATGGGATAATTCATCAAAAAAATTTTTAAAAAGTATTTATTAATTCATAGAATTGTCAAGTTTATATGATTCAACAGAAAATTTAAAAACATGGTGTATAAAAAGTTATTTTTATCTTGTAATTATTTTTCTGATAACAATAGATTAGTCCCGCGAATTTTGTTTATTTTTCATACTCACTGTGGAATCTCTTCCCCTTGTTGAACACTTGATCTTTGAGTTAAAAAAATTAATAAATAAAAAAACTATCTCGGGTGTTGCAAGTTGTATACAGGATTTCCACCTATATCCGTTACACCCTCCTTAACTTCTAAACGGTGACAGCTTAGGCCATAAAGTTGGTGTCTAGGTATAGTGAAAAGGTTATGCGCTACTTGATGAGACAAATTACAACGCCATCTATCGGCAAATTTTGGAATTAGCGTTTTTATCTAAAAAATGGTACAAGATACGGGAAAAAGTCAATTACAAAGTTTTTCAGCATCATCGATTTAGCAAGAAAAGATACCTTGCGCACGTTAATACTCAAAACATAATTTAAACATTGACGACCCATTACTGATGCTTGTGCCTCCGTAACACATGCCATGTTGCACAATGTGCAGCGAGACCTCCAGTCCAGAGTGCAAATGTGTATAGTGCCCAATGAAGAGCATTTTCAGCAACATAAACAAATGATCCTGAAGATAGGAAAGTGTCTCAGTTTCTTTCTTCCACTCTTTATGTCAGGACAATTCTCGAAATCGTGACCAAACAAATGTTCATATTCCACATCTATATATTTAAGTTCTTAAGCCGACTTTTTGAGCAGTCCGTGAGAGAAATCTACTGAATCAATTTACTTCAATTTGGTCTTAAACGAAAGATTGTAATCTGTAGATTCGTCAAATTTGGCTTTCGTAACCGCAATTTCTATTAATTAGCAATAATTTGCAATTAAAAATTGATTTCTGCTCATGCTCAGTGTCATGTTTAAATTTGTCTATAGAAACTCACTGTTTCTGCCTATGCTCAGTGACATGTTTTAATGATAAACACGTTTATTCCGAAGAGTCGCTCTAGATCTCTATCGACCATTTTTATTTTATGATAATTATGTTTTTGAAATATAAGATTAAACCTGATAGAAATTGTCTATTTTGCGTTGTTTAATTAACTAAAGTTACTCTCACAATTATAAAAATTACTTTCTCCACATGCTCAGTGACATTTTAAAATCAGGACTTAGATACTCACTAAGCACGAGACCGCTTAAACACATTAATTTTTTTCTGCGCATTATTATGATTTTCAACATTTGGCAATGATGTGTTGAGTATAATTTGTGTATTAGTGCATTTATTTACAATCTAGCCGTCATGTTTTGACGGGTACCAACTAGTTCTGTTTTAAGTATTAATGTGCGCAAGGTGTGTTTTCTTACTAAATCAATGATGCTAAACAACTTTGCAATTGACCCCGTACCACGTACCGTTTTTGAGATAAAAACGCCAATTCCAAAATGTGCCGATAGATGGCGTTGTAAGTTGTCTCATCGAGTCGTGCATAGCCTTTATACTATACCTAGACACCAACTTTATGACCTAAGCTATCTCTGTTTAGAAGTTAAGGGGGGGGTGTAACGGAGACCCTTTATAACGTTTTTAAAGTAGAACAAGTAATTTATCCTTATCGTTTATGAAAGTTAAGTTTATTTTTAAATAATTGTCTAACAAAAATAACTATTAGCAAACTGCTTCCCTTGTGTTATGTTTGCGTCCACTTGTCAGGATTATGGTGAGCACAGAAGAATATACAAAATCCGGTTCACGCGCTTGAATATATGAAACGTTAACTACATGCAAACAAATACTAGAACCTTTAAAATTCAAACTATGCGGGGTACACAGATAATGTGCATATCTTTTACTAACAACATACGCCTCATTTCCCGTGCGTCCAATTAAAACTTGAGAAATAAGCGACCTTCCGCTTGAATTTATGAGGTTACGGGAAAAGCAATAATTTCCGAACTCTTTAAAGGTGGAGTGTTACTATTCATTGTCGAATCGGACTCTGCATGTTTGATATGCCACGCCTAGAAAATTAAGATCCTGTTTCCTTGGTCTTGTATGAATACAAAGTGTTTTCTCAAGCTATCTTTGAAAAAGCTATGTTAGAAATGAGACAGGGTAAGCAATTCGATTGTGTTTTGGATTCGATAGTTTTCTTTTCGTATTCGAGGGGAGATTCAAATTAATTACAAATATATTTTTTATGATTACATTCTTAAATAATTATAATATGATTTTTCAACAAAATATTAATTAATGTTGAAAAGAAAGGCAATAGTCATTTCAACTATTATACTTGCAAATAATTAATTATTAAAATTGTTATGTCATTTCCCAAACTCTTTACTACCATTAAATTTCATCTTCTAATCTACTTAAAGAGTAAAATATGCATCTCCAGCTTATAGGTAAATTTTGACCTAGGTTTCGCGCTCTGTATACACCTCGGAAATGCGTAAACGATATGTACGATTAAGGTAAAGAATTTCTGCTGCGGAATTTCAGTGCAGTCCACCACCCTACTTTGAAAAGTGAGCTGGGTGACTGCATTTGTTAGTCAGTCCCCCCGCCCCCCCATAAAATAGAGAAATTCCACATTAGTAATCTCCTTCCCTGCAGCGCAATCATCAGTTAGGCCTTGTTCAGGAGTCTGTAACAAGGGCA
>CAJRAI020000051.1:0-46439 GCA_907164885.2 Dolomedes plantarius
GTGTGTATATATATATATATATATATATATATATATATATATATATATGTGTATATATATATATATATATATAATATATATATATATATATGTGTATATATATATATATATATATATATATATATATATATATATATGTGTATATATATATATATATATATATATATATATATATATATATATATATATATATATATATATATATATAACCCCCTAAATGACCGTTCTTACAAAGGGGGTAAGAAATTTCCGTTCTAAAGAATCGAAAGAATGGGCCCCGTAAGCTAAAGGTTAAGGCGACAAAGGACCTTCAGATTGACAAAAATATGTCCCCAAAACGATTTTTTTTCTTTCAGAAAATGATTCTGCAACTCATCAGCTTTAAATTAAAAAACAGTATGTTGATCCGATCATTATTAACCCAGTTATAAGTATTTTTTTTATCAAACGTAAACAATGGAAATGTTAGTCAAATTGAAACTTTGAATGCCATTTTCTCAAAACAAGTTTTCATGTCGTTTCGATAAGTTCAAAATGTTCCATGTGTCCTAAATTTTCTTGAATTGTTATAAAATTTCATAAAATGGTTATTTATATATGTTAGAATAAAACTTAGTAATCAATTCATTATACTATTTTAAAACAACTTAATTTGTACAATAAAAAAATTCCTTTGATAAAATTTTGCATAAAATAACCTGTTATTATCAACTTCTTTTCTAGTTTTTAGAAATATGCCTGTAAATCAAATATTGCTACTAAATTTTATTATAACTATATAAAGCTAGCTTAAGAGAGAAAATTAGATATCTTAGACAAAAATTAATGCGCATGGAACATTTTTAAATAGAGTTATTAACAAACTGATTTTGATTAAAATCTTAATTAATTACATTCTGATATTTTCTTTAATTTAGAATTTCCATCTCGAAATAATACTGCACAAGTATACAAAATTTCATAGCAATTGGTTAATAAATAAATAAAAAGTTTTTCATGGTCCATTGTCGCGTTAAAACCCAATTTCCTTAGTCTTGCGACTGCATACGTTATTCCAATACCAATCGATATCATTTACTCGAAAGTAGATTATTAGATGCTTTAATATTGAAATACTTTTTTTTGTTCTTCTCTAGTAACTTCCGAAAGTTCTGTTATTGCATCTTAGCGTAGGATTACTTTCCTCCATAATGGTCCAGCGGTAAGGAAAATTTCAGACGCTAAAACTGCCCATCCGATCGTACTCGCGGGTTATAATGTTTGGCATTGCATCAAACCCAGCTTATCGTTTTGTTGGTTTGGTTTGGTTTGGGGCGCTACGATCAACATTTTGCTACACGAGGGCTAATTAGACCATTACCTGCAGTTTAAAGCCGATTCTGAACGGCTACAAACAACCATGCCAACAGTGGAACTCGAACCCACAGGATTTGAACCGTATGTCAGGGCCTTAGCCATTCGGCCATATTATATATATATATATATATATATATATATATATATATATATATATATATATATATATGTGTGTGTGTGTGTGTGTGTGTGTGTGTGTGTGTGTGTGTATATATACACTGAAGTGCCACTGAATTTGGGATACCTACCTAGTAACAAGTTGGGCCTCCTCTGGCCTTGATAACGGCTGCCACACGACGAGGCATAGATTCAACAAGTTTCTGGAAACGTTCCACGGGAATGGCTCGCCAAATATTGGCTAAAGCTGTCCATAATTCAGTAAGGTTCTTTGGTGCTGTGTGATGGCCTTTCACGCCTTGTTCCAAAACATCCCAAAGATGCTCAATAGGATTTAAGTCTGGGCTTCTAGGTGGCCAATTCATGACAGAGAAGTCAGAGGAATGCTCATCCAACCAGCCAGTAGCCAACCGGGACTTGTGAGAGGTACAGTTGACTTGCTGGAAAACTCCATTACCGTGCTGATAACAGAACAGCATAAACGGATGGAGGTGATCACCCAGCAACTCTACGTACCGAATAGAATTGATTGAGGTTTGTACAAGCACCAAAGATCCCAAAATGTGCCACGAAAAAACACCCCAGACCATGATTGAGCCACCATGCCCTTGTACAGTTCCAGACAGGCATGCAGGATCCATGGCTTCATGAGCCTGGCGCCATATTCTCAGCCTCCCGTCGGCGTTAAGTAGTCGGAATCGAGACTCATCACTCCATGCTACTCGTTTCCAGTCCTCTACACTCCAGTCTCTGTGCTCTCTTGCCCAGGCAAGACGTGCAGCCCGATGGCGAGTATAGAGCAATGGTACTCTCGTAGGTCGACGGCTCCCGAAACCCATACGGTGAAGCAAGCGTTGCACAGTCCGACTGGCACCGTCATTAAACTGGGTGGTAATTTGAACTAATGTTTGGCTTCGCTGGCTACGTACAGTACGCCTGAGCCGTCTCTCACCACGCTCTGTCAAGACTAATTGTCCTTTGCAGTTTGCCCGATCTCTAATTTTTTTCCCCCATCCATGTATTCTTGGTATACTCTTGACACTGTCGACCTTGAAAATTCTAGCTGTCTGACGATTTCGGAAATTGAATGGCCCATGCGTCGCGCACCTACGATTTGTCCGAGATCGAAGGCGTCTAAATCAGGCAGTTTACCCATACTGGCAATTCCAACAACTAATTCAGAGCAACCACAGTACGCGCTATATATGCAGCTACCACAGCGCCCTCACTTGCGCATACATGATGCGCAGCGCTACACAATTTGCATAGGCTTTGCTATCCCTAATTCGGTGGCACTTCAGTGTATATATGTATATATATGTATGTATGTGTGTGTCTGTGTGTCTGTGTGTGTGGGGGGGTCGCCCAAATTAAAGTGGCACTACAGACGGTGTGACAAAATGGTTTAATGGTATTGTTGTAAGTTAGTATACACAATAAAAGGAAATACACAAAGAACACATAGGTTAGACATAATTCCCTTGGAGGTTGAAACAGGTGTCCCAGAGGTCCACGAGATGATGGATCTGGGTGAAGAAACTCCAGGGTTGGCACTGGAACCAGCGGAACCATGCAGAATTGTGTAAACACTTCCTTCGCTCATAGACATTCCATCCGCTGTCTCGCAAGTAGTGATTCGCCGATTATTGCTCACGAGACTGTCCACAGCTGCAATTGCTTCCTTGGTAATAACCACGTGCGCTTGACCTGGTCGTGCCCTGTCGTCCGTTACAAAAATCGCTACATCATCTGAATACTGATCTGCGTGACATACAGTCTGTGCCACACACATTTTGCATGTGACGATAAATTTCTCCAGCACTCACATAAAAACTGCACGACTACCCGTTGACAACGTTTGGAGGCATCCATGATACGAACAATACCAGTGAGCTTGCTCCCGCGCTATCATACAAGCATCTGTCGTAATCTGAAGATATGGCATGCCTTCTCAGCACTCACCACCCTCTATAGGCGCATGCGTAGTCATCTGCACCTTAAAACGATGACGCAATAACGGCAGTGCCACTTTCATTTGAACGACCCTTATATATATATATATATATATATATATATATATATATATATATATATATATATATATATATATATATACAAAAGAGGTAAGCAACGATAAGTAATCCTACGTTAATAACCCGTGAATATAATATGATGGTCTATATGTCCCGCAGATAATAATATATCAGAAATATTTTTTGTTAAATGTGTTGTTCTAATCATTAATAATTTTCTGTCACATGTGTCCTAGTATATTTCCCTACAGTAAAAGTTACTATTTATTTAACATTGTATAATATATCGTCGGTCCTAAGGCAAAACTACGAATGTGAAAAAAAGTCAAATTTCAAATTTGAGCATGGTTAATTCAACAAGGATACATCGGCCACAGCGTAAAAATTATACGACAAATGTGAACTCGAAGACAAGTTGCTGCGTAGCAATTCCTGCAAACTCACCCGATGGTTCGGCACCTTTTCGGGTAATTAGTATGGATCTCGGCGTGGAAGGTCAGTATAGTTCCTCTATCCAATTAAGACAACTCCAGACCCTTTATGTGCTTGGTTAAATTTAGTTTTGTGATAGGTTTCCTATGACAAAACCACGAGTAAGAAAAATAAACATCTGTAGGTCTTTTGTGTAACTATACCAAATCAACAATACCAAATCACGATCACGGCCACAGCGTAAAGCTTATACGACAAATGTGAACCTGAAGACCAGTCGCTGAGTAGCAATTCCTGGAAACTCAGCTGATGGTTCGGCGCCTTTTCGCTTAATTAGTATGGATTTGGGCGCGGAAGGACAGTATAGTTCCTCCATCCAATTAAGACAACTCCAGACCCTTTATGTGCATGGTAAAATTTAGTTTTGTGATAGGTTTCCTATGACAAAACCACGAGTAAGAAAAATAAACCTCTGTAAGTCATTTGTGTAACTATACCAAACCAACAATATCAAATCACGATCCAAATTATTGTTTACAATACCAAATCACGAATGGGCCATACACAATTATAGTATTTCACTTACTATGTCATGAATAACCATCGATGAGCAAAGATGGCCGTGGGTTTGATTAGGTAAGTATGCAACCTGATTCTTGAAAGCCAGAAGAAACTTCAAATGCTTTTCTCAAAATTAGGAATTTGCACATTCGTGGTTTTGCATTATGACCGCCGATATCAAAGAATTACCTTTAGGAAAACTTTTTATTATCGAACTATGATTATATGTTGAAACATTAAAAATATTTTTTTTTGGTCTGTTTTAGTACCGTTATTGAAATTATTTTCTTTCTACAGTTCCTCCAAGTGAACCTATCCTCATGGATGAGCATGGTCAACATTTGTATGATATTATAGGGCCTTATGATGAAGGAGCCAATCTTACTTTTATATGTGAAGTAGATGGAGGTAAGAGTTATTACAGTAGATTCACTACACATTCTGTGTGACTTCTGTTTCCGAGACTATGTAATAACAATTAAAACGCAGAGAATAAATAAATCGGCCTTTTTTAGAAATGAAACTAGGCACTTAAATTAAATAACTTGTATTAAATAAGTATTTACTTTTCTTAAATAAATATTTAAAGTGATGCAATACTTTTAAGTATTTTTGTAATACGATTTAATAAGAATAACTAAATTAAAAAACATTATTTACAAATGAAAATTTTAAAAAAAATTCCTGAAAATTTAAAAGTTTTTTTTTTTATTCAAATATCATTTAAGGGGACACATACCTTTTAAAATCTAAGACACTCGACAAACATATCCCTATTTTCAATCATCGTTAATTACTAAAATAATGTATTCAAAAAAATGAAAATTTTACTATGAGTTAAACAGGTTTTCTTCTTTATAAATATGGCTCTAAAATTTTTCTACTTTGAACAAAAATATTTTAATTTTTTAAAATTTCAACCATTGTTTTTTTTCATTATTATGGCAATGCCGTCATATATTAACTTGCGTCCGTATATTAATGAATATACATATTTTTTTAGTTTTAAAAATTATGTTGTATAATGTATCTTTAAAATGAATTAATTTGAAATCAAAATTCTTAGTTCTTCATAGAAAATGTTTTTAAAAATTAAATTTCGAAAAATATTTTCATAAATTTTACTGTAATTAAAATTTTTATGGCAGGAATCACATAATAGTAGGTCATTTTAATTTTACTTGTTTATAATGCCCGTGTATAAAATTTCATGGTATTCTAGCCAACTGTTTTGGTGATATGTGCGAAATGACGTAACAATGAAAAAAAACGTTTGAAATTTTAAACAATTAAAAAATTTCTCTTCGAGCTAGAAAAAATTGAGAGCCATATTTTTAAACAAGAAAAAGGGTTTAACTCACAGTAAAATTTTCATATTTCTGAATGAATTATTTAAGCAACTACTGATAATTGAAAATAGGGTTACGTTTGTCGAGTCTCTTGGCCTTTACAAGGTATGTGCCCCCTTAAGCGGGACTTTTTTTCCCATCAAATTTTACATATGGAACAGTCTTTACTCTTCTCTATCATTCTAAGATTTGATCTTGAAAGTGTCTCGATGCTAGAAACTGTAAGATATTGCTGTTTACTGATACCAAACATTTATACTAAAGCATGAATACTATCTGTAATATTGAATCTTGAATCCACTTAATTCTTACAAGACATTAATAACGCACTCTAATTTCGCCTACAGTGCTTAAACCCCAATTTAACGTACTACCATGACTTAACTTCTATGGGGGTATAGCGCCGACAGCATGTGAATAATGAAACTAACCACAATGTACCTCAAGAGCAGCTTTCGAATAATTTAGCACGCTAGAATATTCGCTTTACACTTAGTCTAACAGATACCCTTTCCCCTCATGTCTGCCTTATGTGCATTGCTTGTGATGAGTCGAAATTCCGAAATAGCCAGTTGTGTGTCACAGGCGAGATTTAACACACAGATAAGAAGAAAAAAATCTACGATGCATTAAAATTAATAATGTCGAGTGTTTTTGAACTGAGCATTGTAGACTTATATAAAAAAGTTCATGTTAGTGTAAATAATTTCTTACTGGCAGTTATTCCTCCTTAGGATTTCAAAACTAGTAATCTATACTTATATATAAAGAAAGAGCGATTTTGTACGTGGAGGGTAATCTTCAGAACCACTGTACCTATTTGAAAAATTCTTTCACTGTTTCAAAGGTACATTATTCCAGATGGACATAGGCTATATATTATGTATATCTGATCAGTAGAAATAAAGTTAGGGGCTTAATCCTAACAATCTCCATTGTTTCCGGTACTGTCTTCTACCGTTTTTTGTTCTGAAGATTTCAACGATCCTTATCGTGGTGCTATCGCGGTGGGCTTCTGTTCTGACGCTAGCGGTTCGAACCTAGCCGTTCTTCGGCACGTCTTTTTCTTTTAAAAAAAGGATTTTAATTATTAACTAACATAAAATTAATTTAAGGTATTTTTTAGGTTATTATTAAGGTAAACAAAGATTTACAATTTATTGGCTATCAACTGGAAATTTATTGATATAGTATTTTGTTCAACCCGGACAAAGTCGGGACGGCCCGCTAGTACCTTTATATTTTCACGAACTTTTTTTTTAATAGAAGTTATGTTTTCGTGTTTAAGGTATCCAAACTCAAGCACGTGCATTCATTAATAATGCACAACTATTTTAAATCTGAATGCATTGTCTGTAAAGATGCTGTTTGGTCTATGACACGTGCAACATCTCATTTACGATGTGTGAAGTCATTGGTATACCGCTTTTAGTTAACTTCAACTTTTATTTGTGTAATCTGTATTACTTGCCTCGGTTGTGGCAACGGGCTGTGCAACGAATGTGAGCATGCACTGTGCGTGAAAAAGCCCAGTCTTGGGATGAAACTGGGAATGCAGTCGGATGCTTCGCTACTGTAGAAGTAATCCTAATTCACGGGAATTACGTTGTAGTTTGAAGTCTATACAGTCCTTTCCATTCATGTTGATTACCTTTTTACGTTATTTGTAGCTCCAAACAGATGCTATCAGTAACTTAAACGATAAGTGAAAGCGAGTAAAATATTTTTTATATTTGGGGAAAATTTGCTTAAGTTTTACCTTAACAAGAAACACTAAATCTAAACAAGTAATATATAAAAAAAAAAGTTCAAAGTCAATTCCTACTTAGGTCAACAAAGAAAAATTTGAGTGTGAACTAATAGTAGGAATTGAAAAAAAGGATTGCCTGCTAGAACCTTGACTACTGTGCGAGATTAGGAGGGGGGGAAAGAGAGAGAAAAAGTTTGTCAGGTTGGGGATTCGATCTCGCAACCTACAGGACGGGAGAAGCCAGCGATACCGCAGTGCTACCGTTTACACAGTAACAAGAGGGAAATTACTATTCAAGAGCAAGAAACGCTCTAGGTCTAAAACTAAAATTGATTAATTAAATTTAATTAATGAATTAATATTTGAAAAAACTGTATTAACATCGAGTGTCATCTACTAAAAGTTTAAAAAAATGTATTTGAACTTGAGTGGATGAATAAAAAGTACTTTTATTAACGATTGAAAATTTGAACAAGATATATATGGTCTAAAACTAAAATTGATTAATTAAATTTAATTAATGAATTAATATTTGAAAAAACTGCATTAACATCAAGTGTCATCCACTACAAGTTTAAAAAAATGTATTTGAACTTGAGTGGATGAATAAAAAGTACTTTTATTAAAGATTGAAAATTTTAACAAGATATATATAGAGAGAGTGTGAACTAATAGTAGGAATTCAAAAATACTATCCAATATACTCTGCTTTTAGTTTCTAACAACTTATATTCATACTGTGCATACAATGATTTGGGATAATGTAAAAATCTTTCAAAATCCCAGAAATATGTATTTACATACCAGGTGCGGAGAGGTAAAACAAGAAAATGGCTCATAATCTCCATAAAAAATGGCTATAACTCCTAATAAATATACTTAAAAGTTCAAGGTCACTACACACATGAAACTATACAAAACACACGAGTAAACAATTCAAAATTCAATCCATTAGTTTTTCAGTTATCGTGTTCGCAATCAGTCATTTCAGTAGAAGCTCTTTAATTCGGAACATCCGGGACCTCAGTCGTGCCTAATTAGTGATTGTGTCGGATTATGGATCGTCAATAATTTTAACAGGAATACCAAAGATAAATCTATCTATATAATAATACAGATGATTAAAACATGAACTTTACGTACATTCTGAAGTTGTGCAGACAATGTAAACGTCGGACAAAGTACATACGACTACATATAGTACGTATTTCGTCATTCTAGCAACTGCGGGGCTTAAAGAAAAGCATAGAGTAAAAAAATGCAGATGAGCGTTATTGTTTTTGCTTCAGTATGTGTCTTGATTCCGTATTCTTTGCTGTTACAGCTTGAGCAGCAAACTTCTTAATTTCCTCTTTTGTTTTTTTATGTCGTAAATAGTTACAATAGAGAACCAATATTGAAATAACTCATTATGAAGTTTCTGTTTTCACCTTTTTCGAGACGATTAATTATCTCTAGTTTTGGCTGTTATAGTGAGAGTCACGTGCTTACGCTTACTAGTTTTATTAACACTCGAAGAACTCGTGCTGGGCTTCGAGAACATTGTGCAAACGTGGTTTGTACCCTTTAGAATGCGGAAAACACTGTGCTAAAATGAACATTGAACTGACAGTTAGTTACGATAAATACTGAGCGAACTAAAAACGCGGGTTCAAGGTCCTATACAAAATCGTATAACTGCGTGAAACACAGACGAACTGAAAAGCCACCTGGCGTGTGAGGGGACGTCGAATCCACCCGAAAAAACCCGAACGCGGATGGCTCAGTCGGTGCCGGATTACAGAATGTGCCGAACCGTAGAATGCCGGACTAAAGCGCTTCTACAGTATTATCGAAAAGTCCGTTTTCCAGAAAATGCATTTGAAGTTTCAAAAATTATTTTTCTAAAGTCATTTGTGTCTAAAATTTTCAAAGTTTGTAAGTCACAACTTCATTTTTTTTATTCATATCATTTAATTTTCTTCGAATAGCTCGTAATATTTTTCTTGCTGCTTTAGCAGAGTTTGAATGCCGCATAAAATTTACCATTTGCAATATAGCCAGAGTCCTGAATCCTTCCTCAATATATTGACCACACTTTATTTAAAGTCTGCTGACAAGATTCAGCTACCATATTAATGTATCATTAAATAAAACAGTACTTGCCCGTAAAACAAATGTTCAGAGGCTCACAAAAATATCCTTTAAGTAAATTTGCAGCAGAACATCATTAAAACTTTCATTTGCATTACAGGTTTCCCAAGCAAATATTTTGTAATAAATTTTGAAAACACAATTCCACGATTATAGGTTTAGCGAGGTTTAAAATATCTATAGTAATACTGGATATTTTATTCAGCATTTACACCAACTTTTTTGCCCTTCATGGTAAGCCTTTATCATCGAATGTTTTGCCACTGACGTAACCACACTGAAAAGTGTCTGTTGCAAACTCTTATAAAAAGTGTTTTGTTGAGGAGGAGGTATATTGATAGCTGCACGTAATTTCTTTGCTGCAGAAGGCCCTTTAACAATTAGTATGATGACAAACATAATCCTAGAATTAATATCCAAATATCTTCCTGTCTTTTCTAGCTGCTAAAACCAGACGATGGCAGAATGGCTAGGGCGCTGGCATTAGGTACCATAGTCTGTGGGTTCGAGTCCCACTCTTGACATGGTCGTATGTAGCCGTTCGGAATCGGGTTTAAGTAGTAGGTACCGGTCTAATTAGTCCTCGTGTAGCAATATTTGACTGAAGCGCACCAAACGAACTTGACAGTCAAAACCTTTTTAATGAAGTTATATTTCTTACAACTCAAAGTGAAATAGAGAACGCAAAAAATTGTTCCTCATCCATAAACATTCCGTCTGTAAAAAAAAACATATATCTAAGCAACGAAATCTTATTATTGAAGAGCCAATTATTATAAATCCCAGTTACTTTATTCTTCACGTTTTCATCATACTGTCAAAAGCTGTACAGTTTTGGAACACTAGATGTTGAATCATGAATGTTAGCATTTGAGGCTTAATCAACGTTCATTTTGATATTATTAGTATGTCTATTTCCGTGAAATTAGAACGTGGGGACCTGCTTATTGCCAGATTAATAGGATACATAATGATTTCCAAAAACACTGTAATTTATAAAAGAACAGAGAAATTTTAAATCGCACCCAATAAGGTAGAACTTATACAAATTTAACTGTAAATATGGATCGCAAGGGAAGATTTTAAAACCAGTTGCAGATAAATAAAGTAGAATGATAGCAAAACCTTCTTTCCAAACATCAAATAATACTTTAAAAATTGAAATGAAGCACTAAATACGTATAACAAAAAACATAAAATTTAGAAATAAGTAAAACACTTTAAACAATTAATTTCGGTTAAAAATGTAATACCCTTGCTTCACTGAAGATCCCCAAAATGCTTTAATTCAGGCTCTAATTAACATATCAACAAAACAAAAACGATTTTTAAGAGCTAATTATCTATATATATACACTCATGGACAAAAAAATTAGCGCACCAAGAAATAATTGCGGGATCGTAACGAAACTTGCAATGAAGGTACATGTCGGGGAGATATGCAAATGATTAGAAATGCAGCGTGATTGCGCATTACGTATAGCCGGTAGAGGGCGTTGAACATCGTACTCTGTGGAGTATTGGACCCCCTCTAGCGCGAATGTACGATGCGATACGATCGGGCATTGAGTCATACAAGTTCTGTATGATGTCTTGAGACATTTCGTTCCATATTTGCTGTAACCTTGCCTCTAGTTCGTTCAAACTCGTGGGATGCCCAACTCGTCGTCCCAAATGATCCCAGATATGCTCGATTGGAGACAAATCTGGGGATCGGGCAGGCCAAGGAAGGATAGTAACAGTGCGGAGACAGTCTTGTGACACCCTTGCCGTATGAGGCCGAGCATTATCTTGTTGAAAAATGGCTCCTGGGAGCCGTTGCATGAGTGGCAACACATGTGGTTGCAGGATTTCATGAACATACCGCTGGGCTTACATGGTGCCACGGAACAATACTAGGGGTGACCGTGCATTGTAGGCAATGGCACCCCATACCATCACACCAGCTGTGGGAGCGATGTGTCGCTGTACAGCAAAGGCAGGATTGAAGCGTTCACCACGGGCTCTCCACACACGAACACGATTGTCATCACTGCCGAGACTGAATCTGGATTCGTCGCTAAAGACGACCTGGTTCCATTCCGCTGCAGTCCAGTTTCTTCGTGCGCGGCAAAACTCCAAACGGAGGCGTCGATGGGTGGGCGTCAAGGGCAGCACACGTAATGGGCGCCGCGATACCAACTGTCCTTCAGCCAGGCGCCTTCGTATGGTTCGAGAAGACACAGAGGCCCCTAGTGAAGGTTCTGCCTGTGCCTGTATGGCGGCTGATGAAGCAGTTGGCTGTACGCGGCATTTCTTACGATGTGGCGGTCTTCTCGACGACTGGTCTGTCGAGGGCGTCCTGAGCCTGGTCTTCGTGTACATGACATCTCTCGGGTCCACTGGTCCCAACACCTCCTTACAACACAATCAGAGCGGCCTAATTGACGAGCTACTCGCCTAGCTGACCACCCAGCTTCCATCATCCCGACGATTCTCCCCCTCTCAAACTGCGACAACTGCTTATATTGTCTTTGAACACGGCGTAATGGCATGTCTATCTCAGCTCTTCCGTTGTAAATGATTCAGAATACTCAAACAAGCTTTGGTTACCTGTTTTATACTCCACAGAGTACGATGTTCAACGCCCTCTACCGGCTATACATAATGCGCAATCACGCTGCATTTCTAATCATTTGCATATCTCCCCGACATATACCTTCATTGCAAGTTTCGTTACGATCCCGCAATTATTTCTTGGTGCGCTAATTTTTTTGTCCATGAGTGTATATAAAACAGTTCCGTAATTGACTCACTGACTGACATACAACGCACAGACCAAACCGCTGGACCTAAAGGGCTGAAATTTTGCATGGCGATTCTTCTTATAGTGTAGGGGTGCACTAAGAAAGATTTTTGTAAAATTCTTCTTAGATTTTTTTAAATTAAATTTTTAAGCTGTTTTAGTAACTTTTTTTACGTTTGCATTTAAAATTATCATTTGCGGGTTATAAAATTTATATCACGGGAAAGAGCGTAAAAATTCCTTTAAAATGCGATTTTTTTCGAATCCGTACCTCCATTTTCTGATTTTTGGTGAATTTTTAAATATTAATTTTTAGAATTTAATTTATTAAATGCCGATCACGTGATTTCTTTCTCTGGTACTTTAAATAAATTTATCGTCACGTGCATAACAACTAAATAGATAAAAAAATATTTTTTTTCTTGCAAATGCGGCAGACGATTGGACATTATTTTGTCTATAAAAATATCCCTTACGATTTTTTTATAAATATATATATTTTTTTCTACATCAATTGTATATATTGATCGTCGTATTTATTATACATATATATATATATATAAAAATATATATATATATATATATATATATATAAATATATATATATATATATATATATATATATATATATATTGACATTAATTGCAGGCATTGACCGTTGTATTTAATTTATATGTACTTCGTATCGAAGTGCGGGTTTTCGACTAGTTTGTCGTATAAAATAAAACAATAAAAAAATCGCACAAAACATCGCCTTTTGAAAGACGTCGGATATCTTAAAAACCCTAACTCGCGTCGGAAATTGAACATGACAGTTCCAGCTCTCTGAGCTTTCTCTCCAGATGTTTTGTACGTATTACAACACTATGACAGGTTAAAGTCATAACAAACGTCACAAGAGGCTTTATTAAAAAAAGAAGTCATTCAAAATGAACTATTGATAGTGATTAAAAATACTACTGTAGAGTAGTCTACATTAAAATCAAAAAACATTGAAATTCTAAATATATATTAGTAAAATTTAGAAAACAATAAATGAATTTTAGTTTTTCAAGAAATCAAAAGATTTTGCTAGGAAGAATTTTTTAGAGATCAATGATAGTATTAAGTTACAAGAAACTAAAAGCAAATGGTTCAGAGTTCTATCATTAAAATATTTCAGAAATTTGTTTCTAAAATAACTTATAAAACCTTTTTTGTTGTTTTTAGAGATTTTTGCCTTCAGTTAAAAAAAAAAACCATCTATTCTGGACTACGGTGGTTTACTTGAGAGTAAGGGCCTGTTCACATAGGAGTCCGTTGCGTTGCGTTAAGGAAAATATGACGTTGAGACGAAAATAAACCAATCATAGGCGTTAAAAAATTTCATTGCTAATCGTTTGGAGGCATATGATTGGTTTATTTTCTCTCAACGTCATATTTTCCTTAATGCAAGGCAACGGACTCCTATGTGAACAGGCCCTAAAAGTTGAGAGTAATCAGATGTTTAAGAACACAAAGAAATATATTATGTTAAATTGAATGTAGTTGAAAACGATGCATAATCTAATAAAAATAACGATTTTTTGTCCAAGTTTCTTTAAAAACTAAAATATCATAAGATTCCTCTTTCAATAAAATGTGCATTTTCTCGTAAGAATGTAGAAGCATTTACTGTGAACTCCTGACTCAATGGTTTTCTCAGTGTCTGAAATAGTTTTTATCTGAATAAAACTGGCAACACTGTTTTCCTAATGAAAACGATTATTATTCCATTTGTAAATTCGTACATAAAGAAATATATTATATTAAATTGAATGATGTTGAAATCGGTGGAAAATCTAATAAAAATAAAGATATTTTGTACAAGTTTCATTAAAAACTAAAATGTCATAATATTCCTCTTTCAAATGAATGTTATGTATTTTCTAGTCCGTATGTACCAGCATGTATTGTGAACGCCTGACTCAATGGTTTTGTTGGTTTTTGAAATATTTTTTTTTTTTTATCTGAATAAAATTGGCAACACTGTTTTCCTAATGAGAACGATTGTTATTCCATTTGTAAAATGAGACGGTAAGAGATGGAATAAAATACGTTCGTGTGTAATAGTCATGTTTGTGCAGGGATTTGAGTCTTTTTTTTTATTGTGTAAATGCCGACGAAGTTTTAGTTAAAGCTTTTGATAGTATTGTGTAACCCTAATGAATTACAAGTAAAATTAACAATTTATATTTTAATTTTTAGGTGATCCATCACCGAACGTTACATGGTGGCGTGGGACGGTTCTATTAGACGATGATTTCAATGTAACAACAGAAGGATATGTAAGAAATGAAATGATCTTACCAAAAATTGAACGGTCTGACCTCATGTTAGAGTATACTTGCAGAGCGGAAAACACGCATTTGACGAAGCCAAAGGAAGCTACTGTACAAGTGGATATCAATCGTAAGTCATTTTAGCTATTATTTCATCTCATATGAGATCAAATCATATGTTCTACATTTAGATAAAACGGCGAAGAGATAGACCAGAACGTGAAGAAAAGAACTTTTTTCGTTAATGACCTACACTGATGTTCTTCTATTGTTTTAAGTTACAAATTTCCGCTTGTGGTTAGAGGGTTTTTTGCCTTTTCCCAATGTAGTAAATTTAAAAAAAAAAGATAAATCTGAAAAGATATCAAGTTTGGGAAGTATTTTTTTAACTCCGTTTTTATAAATTAATGGTTCTGAACCTGGAAGTCTGAGTCATTCTCAGAAGTTGGGGGTGGATGGTTAGCAAAAATCTATATATATAAAACAGTTTCGTGACTGACTGACTGACATACAACGCACAGACCAAGCCGATGGACCTAGAGGGCGGAAATTTTGCATGGTAATTCTTCTTATAGGGTATGCACTAAGAGATATTTTTGAAAAATTCCTCTAAGATTTTTTAAAATTCAATTTTTAAGCTGCTTTAGTAACTTTTTTTAAGTTTGCATTTAAAATAATAATGTGAGGATTATAAATTTATATCGCGAGAAAGACCATAAAAATACATTTAAAATGAAATCTTTTTCAATTCTTTACCTCCATTTGCTGATTTTTGGTGAATTTTTAAAGATTTATTTTTAGAACTTAATTTATTAAATGGTGATCACGGGATTTATTTTTCTGGTACTTTAAATTAATTTATCGTCACGTGTATAACAACGAATTAGACTAAATAATTATTTTTTGTAACTAATGCGGCAGACGATTGGAAATTATCCAAAAAATATTAAAATACAGTAAAAGATATGTTCCTCAAACTATACTATATTAACTGTACAATATTCTTTAGTATGTTCTATTAGATTTAATTTTAATATTTTCTTCTACATTATTTTGTCTATAAAAATATCCGTTACGATTTTTTTATAAATATATTTTTTCGTTTGGAACAGATTTCTCAGACGCACCGGGCTTGGCGACAAGTTGGCGCCAAAACTTTTTGACGCCAACTTGGCGGAAAGATGGCGTCAACACATTTTGGCACCAACTTGACAAAAAGTTGGCGTCAAATGTTTTTGACGCCAACTTTTCCCTACTCCGCAGACATGTTAAAGTGCGAAATGTAAACAAAAACATCAATGGCGACTAAGAAACAACAAATAAGTTGGAAAACAAACTTACCGCTAGCTTTACGAAAGTCGTAAGCGCACACGGGATCTTCGCTTCGCTCAGATACCCTCGCTACACTCCGCTTCGCTACGTTCCGCGTCAGTCCAAAAACATTACAGAAAAGCCGCTGCCGCTGGCTTCGCTACGCACCGCTGGCTGTAGTACAGTACCACAAAGCTTCCGGTGGCTGTAGCGGTCAGTGAAACAAAGCTTACGCTGGCCATACGAATTCGTAGGCGTAAACGGCAATTCTCCATACAAAACCTATTACACACCTGTTTTCAATAAAATCCAGCTTAAACAACAACGTCGTGCACTCAATGGCAACTTAGAAGCCATTGCACTCAATAAATGAACATAGCACCAAAAAACACACATATAACATCAAATAATGCACAAAATTTAAACTTAACTTTATAATCCACCATTATTTTAAAAACTCACACACCGCATTCAAAATTGTTCAACATAAGAAGAATCTTTTAATTCGTCAAAATAAATCACCTGTCAAATGTACGTGATACATCCGTCAAGAAATAATCACATGATAAATACGTCACGAATTTACAGGAGCCACAACGTTGGCGCCTTAATCGCCTCAGCTTGGCAACCAAAAAAATTCGCCAAAATCGCATGGTTACCACGCCATACACAAAATCGCCAAGCTTTCAACGCGGTGCGTCTGAGAAATCTGCACCTTTCGTTTTTTTACATCAGTTGCATACATTGATCGTTGCATTTATTGTAAATATATTTATATATATTTTTGACATCAATTGCATACATTGACCATTGTAGTTAATTTGAATGTACCCCATAGCGAAGTGCGGGTTTTCATCTAGTTATGTATAACAAGTATTTTACTAGATTTTGTTACTATTTTTAGGCCTAGGAAGTCCGTAGGGTTCCAGGGTTATCCAGTAGGGGGGGGGAGGGGTCTAGACATAAGAAAGTTGAGAATCAGTATTCTAAATAAACTGCGTGAGAATTTAACACTAGAGAGACGGGAAATTTTTTTCTTACTAAAATGACTAAACGCCGTCATTTTAAAGGTTGAAAATAATATCAAAAATTTAAAATATTTAATTTTTTTTAAAGTTAAGTACTTTAAATTTTGAACTATTTTTCACTGACATATAATAAATGAGCATATGTTTAGATATACAGTGATTTCCGCTTATAAGAATCACATTTGTTATTACTGTTTTTGATTCTTATAAGCGATTGATTCTTATAGCCGAAATTTAGGTTTTTGGACAGGAACACACACACCTATATATACATATATTAGATAATTTACTATAAAATAATCTTTAATTTACGTTAATTATCTTTTATTAAAATTATTTTATAATTTTAAAAATACAATTTAATTTCTAGACCTATAAGTAGATACACATGATTATAGTAAGAGAAGAAAAAAATCCAATATTTGTTACAACTTACCTGCTTAACAGTTTAACATTTCAACTACAGGAAGGGTGCAAGAAAAAGTTTTCTATGGTAGTTTGACGTAATGAAGTTTTCAGGAGGCTGTTTATACCTTTTTCAATACCAATAGTCTCAGACCATGATTCACCTTCTAGCTTACGTTTCAAGGTTTGATAACTTGCTGAATCTAATAATGTCATGTTTTCCTAAGTGATAGTGGACACTTCCCCGAAGATTGATGTGTTTCAGGGTCCAGGAAGCCGCAACCAGGATGTGATAGGTGGTAAAAAAGAGTCCCTGTCTTTGTTTGTCAGTGGAGAAAAGTGAAATCGGATTCGCACGGGTAGGATGCCCGTGGGTCAAGCTAATAGGACAGAGTTTAGCTAAAGAGTTTAAGGGGAAACTATTATGTTATGTCTAACATAGAAAGGGATGCATTTTACGACTGTATTCCATCCCATCTTATCACTATTTTTTTTAAAAAGAATAAAGAAAGAACTTAGTACCTTTTGAGGGTTTAAGTGGCTTTTTTGGGAAAAATGAAAGGAAAGCGAAAAGTGTAAACTGATTCCTAAAACCGGTGGATTTATTCTTTAAAGAGAAAATTTTAACATGGAAATAATACATTTGTTTTAGTTTTGCGATATTGATTCTTATAAACGGTTGATTCTTATAACCACTGGTCACTATAAGCGGTGGTTACTGTATTTTTATGTGGGTATGCGAAGCTGACAACATGGTGTGGTTTATCCTTAAAAAATAAATGCATAATTTGTGCAGTCCTTTTCAAAACCAATGTTTCCGAAGAGCCAATATTATTATTATTTGCAAAGTGGGGAAGAGACGAAAATTAACTAACATTTTTCCGGTATTATTTTAAAGATTTCTGCCTGTTTTCTATATTTCCGTCAAATCGACGGCTTTCAATCTTAGTAGGTATACAACACATTTTATCCCCCTCTTTACTATCATAATTTTGTAAATGAGTGTGAATATTTCGCGCAAAATTAGGAAAAGGTATAAAATTTCAGAAGCCTGAGGACATAAATACAAACATTGCGCTCAGTAGTATGTCCGAAACCGTCAATATGACGGCAGCCTACTTTCTTGAGTAACTACTAAAATACTATTATGTTATTAACTGCATAGAATCTATTAAATAAGAATACAATAATTTGCTTTGGTATCATTTGAAATAAGTTCTTTTTTTTTAATCTTAGAAGACAAACTGCTAAAATCGAATTTCGAACACTGAATTTGAATTCCACTTCTTCAAATATTGCATTTTTTTTTTCAGTCTAGAAAAAAATCAGGTGGTATCTTCTAACGAAACTATCGCGGGTTATTACCGTAGGATTACTTATCATTGTTTACCTCTTTTGTATGTGTATATGTATCGATATATATATATATATATATATATATATATATATATATATATATATATATATATATATATATGTCGGACTTAAGCGGGAACGAAATAATTATTCTAAATTTAAAGGGGGCTTAGTAATTAATTTATTGTTGTGGCGTAATTCGCCACTATTCTGATATCTTGGTTCGAAATACATCGGGAGAAATCGGGGAATTTCCCTTTGGATTGATTGACATCTGTAGCCCCACCCATGGTTCATCGCCGGTGTATGCGTCATAGAGATCATGTGGACATGCGCGGTGGCTTTGGATGGTAGAAAAACAATAGCGTGTAATCAGACGGCGGGATTTAATTCATTGCTAGTGGACGCGTGTCAGCTTGGTCCTTTAATTTGAAAATGGCGAGAGCTCAAATATGCGCTACTTGGATCAGTGGTTGCTGGAATGTGAAATAAACTGCTTGGATGGAGTTAAAACTATGTTTGTTTATTGGATTTAGGCTACTTACCACTCGCCACCAGTATTAATATGATGACTACGAATTAATCTTAATCACACGCCTGTCATATATATATATATATATATATATATATATATATATATATATGTATTTCAAAATTTTGACACATTTTGGAACTTTTTTGTTTAACTGTTTACTGCTTGTCTAAGCGATACAGACTGGGTTAGCATGCTGCCAAAATTATAACTCGCGAGGACGGATGGACGGACGGTTTTAGCATCTGAAATTTTGCTTCCGAAGGACTGTTTTGGAGGAACGTAATCCTACGTTAAAATCCCATATATTTAAGCATTTTCGCATTTTTTTTAATCTTGGAAGACAAAATACTAGAATCGAATTCCGAATAATGAATTTGAAATCCACACATCTTGAAATATTGCATTTTTCATTGAGTCTACAAAACAAATTCCATATATTTAGAGCATCTGCTCAGATCTTAACATAGGATTATGTTCCTCCATAACGGTCCTTCAGAAAGCAAAATTTCAGACGCTAAAACCGTCCATCCATCCGTCCTCGGGAGTTATAAGTTTGACAGCGTGCCAAACCCAGACTGTATCGCTTCGACAAGCCGTAAACAGTTAAACAAAAAAGTAACAAAACACGTCAAAAATTTGACATAAATCTATGTATATATATATATATATATACATACGTACATATATATAGATACATATATACATAACACATACATACATATACACATACGAAAGATGTAAGCAACTATACGTAATCCTTCGTTAATAACCCGCGGTAGTTTCGTTAGAAGAGACTACCTGATTTTTTTTCTCTATTTTTTATAATAAACGCTTACTTACGTTATATTTATTATTATTTTATTTTTGAATAGAGATATATTTTTTCCTCATGAATATTCAATTTCAATACACTTTCGGTATGAGTTTGTCTGATCGTCAAGATTTTAAGCATTCACTATCAGGTCAAGGATTCGGTTCCAGGAATATTCCGATTACCAGGTTGTAAATCATCAAATTACGAAACTCTGGCTAAGTGCCCTGATTTTCAAACGAATTTTGCACATTTAAGCATTTTTCTTCTTTCACTTAGTGCATAAATAGATGAAAACAATATATCAGCTACGTATTTCATTTAACTATTTTATAAAATGCCACTGTAATTACTTTCTTTCGTTCGGGGGAAAAATCTATCGAACAAAGAAATTCCATTGAAACGCTCGTCTATTTACATTCCAAGACGAGATTATGCACATTTATTTATACCCCACGTTCCGCTTTTCAGTTTTCTATTAAACTGATGAAAATCACTGTTTTCAATTAAATATAAAATATTTCCCCTACTCGGGAATGAAAAACAGGAATCGCAAGATTCATATTCTTTTGTACATTTTCATGCCCTAGTTCATAGCGAAGAAAAGAAGCGCTTTTATCCCCTTTAACATTTCTAAACGGAATACTTTTTTGACTTTCTGTGCTTATTGATAGGGGTCGTACATCATTCGCTTGAGTTAAATGCTTTTAGGGTTATTCAGTTAGTGGAAAAGAAAATCCCTTGTTTGAAATTTAAAACTTTGATTTAGAAAGAGCTAACTTTTGTTCTGATTTTCATGATCACGTTTTTACTTCTAAATCTCTTTCCCATTTATATGATGATCAGATATAAAAAAAATGCACTGCAGTATTTTGACACATATTAATTTATGCTTGCATGGGTTTATTCTCTAGGAATTTACTTAGTAAAACGTAAACATACCTTACCATGTCATTTTGCAGTATTTTGACACATATTAATTTATACTTGCATGGGTTTATTCTCTTAGGAATTTACTTAGTAAAACGTAAAGATGCCTTACTGTAATATTGTTTTCCTAAGTATTGCACACAATTACTATAGTACAACTAGGTTTTATTTCTTGCACAATAAAACTTCTTTTTATCCTTATTAAATATCATACCTAAGGTAAGCAATTTCTAAGTTACATTATTATTTTTTTTGTGAATGCGTCTGTAAGAAATCATTAGCATTTTCCATTATGAATTAATACTTTGAGGCAACATCATAATTTATGTTTAGAAGCTGTTTATTTAAATTGCGGAAACGAATACTTAAATGTTTCGGTTAATTCCCAAACAAGGTGCCATCGCCAAATTTGGCGAAAAGTTGACGCCAAAAACCGGTTGGAGACTTGTTAGGTTTAAACTGCGAAACGTAAACAAATGTAGCGACCAAGAAAGAACAAATAAATTAGAAAACAAACTTACTGCTGGCTTTATGAAACTCGTAGATGAACACGGAATCTTCGCTTCACTCAGATACCTTTGCTTCACTCCGCTACGTTCACAAAAATTCAAAAAATATCATCCGATCTTAAAATCCTCCCCTGATATTTAGAAAGAACATCTTTAACGAAGATATCAATAAACGGCTAACTGAAAATCAATTAACAAACACAATCCATATTTGGAATTTTATCGCCAATTTGGCAAAAATCTAAAAAATATGCGGCACCGTATATTGGGATTGAGCCAATGTTTCTTCTTTTTTTTTCTCTAATAGTTCTGCAGACATTAAGGCGAACAAAAAAATTACTTTTATTCCACTTATAACAGAAATAACCCATCATAAAAGGCCCGAGGCAACCGAGTGACAGCGCGTTGGACTTCAATCGAAGGGAGCTTAGTTCTAATCTGGACTCGTGCCACTGAATGACTTCTTGTCTAGGCCGGATATGGACACGTGAAATCCATACACAGGAAAGTCCTTGCATGTGGCAAGAAAGAACGTAAAATTGCGAGCCCTTTAGATATCGCCTCTGGGGTTGCACGATTCCAAATTGATGTGGAACCAGAGGGTGGTGGTGGTTCATCTATGAATACAATAATTTGATGCCTCTCAATTATTATATTCATAGGTGAGCCAGCAATGGGTCACCCATCAATTGGCAAGCCATTCGGACAAATTTGATTAAACAATGCATCGACTTTCAATGGGGTCAACAATGCCGTTTCCCCATTGAAGTAAGCCAGCGAATCTCACGGATATCAAGTTCGATTGACTCCGAACAAGTGCCCCCACATCAGCAAAACCTGCAATAACCAATTGTTGCCGCTTCGACACGTTTGCGTCATCTAAAAAAGTAAGTTTAAAGCTTGGAGATCATCTAGGCGCCTATAGTTAGTTGTTCGTTGTCATGGACATGTTTCTATGTGTTGTACCTATGTCGGAGCCAATTTGTTTTTTGTTTAAAATTAAAGGTTTTTTTTTGTTAGTTGTGTTCGATTAAAATTACAGTCCATTACCGACCTCCAACGCCAATTATATTAAGATCTCCTCTAAATTAAGATCAAGAATGAGTGAAAGAAATGGTATAAATTTTATGCTATAAATAAATATTTCATTGCTCTTAAATCATAATGAAAATTAACATGTGATTTGTTTGAGCGCTCTATGACACATGTTTAATTACTGAACGTACAGCTGTGACATGAATAATTTATGCTGGGTATTAGAATGCTCTTTCTTAACCAAATATTTTCGAATACCTTTCCTTATGAACAGTGAATATTGATACCATTCCTCTATAACTTTTACGTCTGGAAGTAAAAAAAAATAAAAAATTAAAATACCTTGAAAGAAAATGAAAATATTCATCAGATATTTCTAATCACACTGTATTCTGAAAATATTTCTAATTGTAAATGGTACTTTGAAAAAGTTAGCTTGCAATTAATCTAATGTTGAAAAATATCAGATGGCTTGAAAGTTTGGTTGCCCAAGGAAAATGAAACTATGTTGCAAGTTAAAGAATTTATGACTCAAAGATTGCAAGACGGTATATAAAATAATTCTGAAAAGCAATTATCCAGAATAATTTGAAGATTAACAGCACTCAGCAGATTATTAAAAAAATACAAAAGTAAAATTTTAAAAAGCGTAGGATGTGGATACAAAACTTGGATTTTTAAATATTTCGCTTTACAGGGTGACGCAGCTGATAAGTTTGAATCGCGAAACTGTCTGGAAATATTAATTAAACATAAGTAAAATGTCTTTCTTTATATCATTATAACAAATTCTGCATGTTTTTAATGCTTTGTTGAGTCGCCGTTTTATATTAAAAAAGTAGTAAATGTTGAATTTAGAGGCAAACTGTGAAAAATCGGAGGTTTCTTTTTTTCTGAAAAATATGTTCTGAGACTAAAACATTGCAAGAACCAGCGCGTTTTATTAATGATAAAAATTTGAATAAATTATGTTTTATGTAATAAATAACTACATTTAAAAAATATAAATGCATAAATAATAATCAATACAGTCGAACCCCGTTATAGCGAACTCGGTATATAACGAACTCCCGGATATAGCGAACGAAAATTTTGGTACCGCCGTTTTCCTATTGTATTTAATTCTAATTTATCCTTTTATAACGAACCTCCGAAATCTTAAGAATTGGCTATAACGAACCTTTTTAAGTCGACAACTGAATTTTAAAAAAAAATTAAACTTTAAGAATGTTGAAGATACAACGAATGTTGAAGTAAAAGATGTTGATGAAGATTTGCCTATTGCGATGTGGATCGAAAAGCACAAAAATTCATCATTCTCAGGTTGTGACATGCAGTTGTTCGAAACCTGTGATGATGAAGTCATTACATGTGAAAATCCAACTGATGTAGATATTGTGGAAGAAATTAAATGGAATCATTCTGAAATCGAAGTTTCTGCATCTGATGCTGATGAAGAGGGGCACATGAATGACGAAATACCCACCATCTCAGATGCTACAGCAGCGATGAGTGTAATTCATAAGTTTTTTTCTACACAAACAGTGGGAGAAAAAGTGTTGGAGTCATTTAATGTATTGGACAAAGAAATTCATACAATGGTTTTGAAATCGGCATCACCTAAGTAAAAGATTACCGATTATTTCTGTATCAAAACAGTAAGCAATAATTGAAGTTAAATTATTCAATACACATAGCAAATAATGAGTTATACAATTTGTGCACTCTAGCATTTTTCTTAATGGTTCGGGTATAGCGAACTACCGGATATAACGAACAAAACCTTTGGTCCCTTGAAGTTCGTTATAACGGTTTTCGACTGTATTAGGAAAATAAAACATACAAATTAAAAACCATTTCATCTTAAAATCTGTGTTAAAAAAAATCTATGCGATCTGTGTTAAAATAGAAATCTATGCGATTTAAAGGAATATTTTTCATTTTCAAATACAAAAAGAAATGATAAAATCCGTATCTTACGTTTTAGTAAGTAGAGCTTGAAAAATATTTTGAAGCGTAATCTATAACGTACTCACAACGGAATCCAACTTTAGAGAAACATACGATATCGCATAACATGATGAATAACTCGCATATTCTTATCTCTTGGATGTGTGATCAAAGGGCTCTCCCAGGTCGAGCAAGCGATCAATACAGATAAAATATCAGAACAGTGGGTATTTCTGATCTCCCAAATTGCTGGCCTGAGAAAGACTTAGTACTCTTTCATCATGGACATTTTTTGTCATTCATTTTTGAAGAGCATTCCGAATTTCAGTGAAATAGTTTTATTCTTACGTTAGATGCTGGTTTGAATTTTTTCTTGTGTCTAAAGAAACTGCACGACGAAGAATGTTTTTCGATTTAATATCAAAGTACTTCTGTTTGTTTACAGCAAAATTTCACTATATCTGTGCATGAATCCTGAAAGATAATATTATGTATTATATATTTAACTTTCACACAATGAATAATGGTGCTTTTAATTTAAGTGATTTTTGGGATCTTCCTTTTTACATTACATATCTTTGTAGCTTTTTTTTTTTCCTGGCATGATTTTAGGATTCTGATTTTTAGTTTAATACTGCAACGTAGTAAATAAATAAACGTATTCCTTTATCGATATCGGTCTTCAGATATTTGTTTTTGCTTCCGTCTTGGAGTGTGGGGAAAGAAATTGTATACCACGGATCATTAAATGCAAGTTTAGTATAACATTTCATTTTGAAAAGGCATCGGAACCTTTCATAACGTAATGAATCTTTTAGAAAGTAAGAGAAGGCCTCTTAAACAACAAAAAATAAAACATGGTGGCCTTAGATATTTACTTTAGTGTTTACAGTTCCATATATGATAAGGCTAATTAGATCTGCAATACATTGATGTTTTCGTGCAAAAGAATCATCAGAATAAATATACATATTTATGTTTAGAAATATTAAATATACACACATAAATTTGTATGAGCTCTTCATTTACTTAGTTATTTCGTGCTACGCTGAATACCTGTTTTTCTAGATGGAAGACATTACTTTAAAAATATGTAATTTGGTTAGTTTAATTCAAATTAACTTTAGTAGTAAAGTGATGTCTCAGGGGAGTTCAACGAATAATTTAACGATCGTGACCCAACGTTTAAAATGGGATATATATATATATATATATATATATATATATATATATATATATATATATATATATATATATATACAGGGTGAACCAAAAGTCTTGCCCTGATAATAAATATTTACCGTGCTCAAACTATTATAATTAGACCTATGTTTGTTTGAATATATTGTAAGTACTGTTATACATTTTTTATAAGACCATTTACCTCAGTAAATTTTAACGTCTGCCCCCTTGGTATCTCGGAGAATGTCGAAGCGGTATTCCAGTTCCCGCCAAGTGTTATTTAACATGTCTTCTGTTACAGTACACACAGTACATGTTTCGTCTAGGAAATCACGCACTAAAGATCCCCAGTGTGGGGGGTGCGACATCTTTCTGAAAAAGTTGCAATAAGTCTAAGTAAATGTTAGGGGTAACGCATTTTGGGCTTTCTCTTGAATCGACGCCATTCCGGCCGAAAATGATGACCTCCTTACAAATATTCCCCTGAGTCCCTCTTGAAGGAGCACTCGCGTCATTTATTGCACACAAAAAAAAACTACTAAAACTGACCTATCCAACGATACAAAAGTTACATTATTATATTAAACGGTTATTTTGTAATGAATTTTTATAATCAGGGCAAGGCTTCACCCTGTATATATAAATTGTTACGAATATTATAAATATTGCGTTATGTTTCGTTAAAATGGCTGCTATGGAAGAGCTCCTATACCTATGTATTTAACATGGGAGTCTATGGGAATCTCGCCATATATGAGAGTTAATGCCAAATTGGCGATGGATTTAGTGTCTTAATTTGGTCTCCAAATTTGGCGATATTTCGACAAATGGTCGCCAACTTGCCAACTGCTTGTAGATATATCTAGCTGAGACTGACCTATCGGGGGAGCTTTGGAAATCTACAAATATACCTGACATTGGCAATGGAACTCATTTCAATTTCCTAGAGAGAATTGAGTATGTTGAAACTGTGGTAATTGGCGTGTATTGTATTGAAAACTGACTTGTATTTTTAGAATTTTCTGCTGTATAGAAGACGGATGCTACGTGTTTTATGTTTGAATTTGTGTATTCGCTTGCAGAATTTACAGAATAATAAATTTATTTCGTGTGAACTTTCAGATGAGATTTTATTGAATCCTAACGAACCCAGGAAAACGAAACAATATATATATATATATATATAGTTAGTTAGTTAAGGGTTGGTGGAAGTTGATTTAAGCCCCTATTTTAACACCCTTAAATATTCAATAAAAAAATCTTAGTGAGCACCTAGGTCAGTAAAGGAACCACGGGCAAAATTTCAGCCTCCTATGGTTGCCGAGATACAGTAATCAGTCAGAATTTTATTTTTATATTTATTTCTATCATTATTTATTTTTTGGGGGGGAGGGAGATTAACATATTATTTAACCCCCTTAAAGTTTGAATTGTTCGAAAAGATTTTTTAGTGTGCACTTAGGGTCTTAGAGAAATCAGCAGGCAAAATTTCAGATTTCTAAGACTTATGGTTCCAAAGACAGTGTGTTTGTTTTACGGACGAGTAGATTAAACCCTTTATACCCCCTTAAAATATCTAGGAACGGGGGATAGGGATTTAGTCACATAAGAAATTTGAATGTTTTAAAAACATTTCTCTGTCTTAGAGGAACCACCATTCAAAATTTCAGCGGCCTAGGCCTAATGAAAAAAAAATTTTTAGGGGAGAGAGGTGTTTAAACCCTTAAGATTCAATTTTTTAAAATGTATTTCTTAGTCTTAATAGAAACTACAATTAAAAAAATTAGGAGCCTAGGCCTTATGGTTCCAGATATACTGTGTTAATTTTTTTGTTTGGGGGGAGGCTTTCCCCAAACTTTCCAGTTTCCCTTAAACAACCCTTCACTTTACAATGCTTAGTGAGCATTGTAAGTCTAAGGCCGTCTGTACACGGAGCAGCACAAAAGGAACTCATAACTGACTCAAATCACAAACCAGTGATGAGGCGTAAACTAAGTTACAAGTCAGTGATGAGGCGTAACCTATGCAATTGAATGGAGCCACGCACACGGCGCAACTGGTTACAAACCCGTCGGACGGGTTTGGGGCTTAAAAGTAAACATCATACAAAATTTCAGCTTCCTAGGACTTATGATTCTTGAGATATAGTAATATGTCAGTGAGGGTTATTTGCCTTTTATATATACAGATAGAGAGATATTTCAAAAAGAAAAAGATATTCATAGATCGTGGTAATATCACCAATTATATTTCAAATACCGAATTTGGTAGTCAAATATATTTATGAATCATTATCCAGACTTAAGGTATTTGCTATAAAATTCTCAACCTGTAGATGTTACAACACTTCAAAACTATTTCTTTCCTTTTTCATTGTCATTATTTTATCCAAAGTGTGTCATATAAGGTGTTTTTGATACCTTAGTAAATTAATTTCACGTAGAAAGTATGAATGCGATTATAAAATGAAGATAATGAATTCTTTTGGCAATGATTCCCTATACCATGATATATCTTATAATCTAAATATTTGTAACTTTTAAAAACTCATAATTTTAAAGGGTAGGTTTATTTCATATTTTCGTAAAAAAAGATAAAAGGTTCCTGAATCTAACAAGTTAGAAGCGTATTTATTCATTACTCAAGTTTAGATAAAATTTTTCGTTTGTTGGAACAAATATTCTGAGATGAAATTCAGTGTCATTTCCTTAAATACGTATCGCTTTATACATTAGTAAAACCATTTATGTTGTTTAGGAAGGTAACTTTTTGAATCAATGTCGTACCTTTCAGTTATTTTTCTTTTGATGCTTTTGATTGGGAAAAGTGGATTCCTGTTTAAAATTTGTTCAGATATTCAAGTTATTGCGGAGGAAAACATCAACAATAAGACAAATGGAAATAATATTTGAAACCTTACGTTTCATTGATTACCTTGAACGCTTCGTTTAGTAATGGCACATTCATTTTTCTTTACAACATGTTCTCATATCTTTTTTTTTCCAAATGCGTAGACTTGTAAAGAATTCATTTTTGAATGGAAAGTAATTTACATAACAGGCAAAAGTTTCTTTTTTTTTCAATTTCACATGTTCATACATTGAAAATGTGAAAGATGCAAAATACCTCATGCTCTATTTGTCCTAGCGTCAGTACCATTTGATTTTCTTTCTTGCAAAATATTATTTTATTGGAAAGAAAACAGAAAAAGTATAAAATTGTCACTTTTTACTTACTTAAAGGTATTTCCTTTTTGTCATTTGTTATGCATTTATTTCAAATAGATTTTGTACATATATCACTCACAAATTAAAAATAAACTTTATCTGAAAATCCTGCATTTAGATTTAGTTTTCTTAAATGGGTGCATTTCCGATGTGTTTTGTGATCACAACTAGCTTTTAATATTTTGACAATGGGCTCTCAAACCTTAGTATTTTTAAAATGAGTATTTGAAATGGTTTTATACTATTTATGTCATTTAATTCTAGGAAAAAATGCGGTCTAAAACCTTCAAATGTCCAAACAAAGTTTGTTGCTTCAACAAATCGTCATATCGTTATTCTTCTAACATTTATTACTTTAGGACAGCTCATCCAAGCAAATCGACATACACTATAATTAACATGACAGCAACATGAACATTTATAGATCACGCTGTTCAGAAATTTGTAGAACACAATTTACTACTATTTATTTCAATCATTGTTCCCTTATTTTTCGAAAATATAAAGTAAAATTATCCAACTTTTTGTTCCGAAGCTATCCGAACATACCCGAAAAAGCATTTATGATTTACTTCATTTATGCTTTACAAGAATATAAAATTCGTAAAGTCATATTCCCAATTAACTGCACTTATAGAAAAATTAAAGCAATTTATAAGGTTACGAATGAAGATTGTTAATCGTTATGAGATAAAACTTTTGCATAGTATTATTACATAAAACTATAGGAATATATTTTGATTATAATTATTTGATAATGAGAATATTTTTTATAAACCCGAAATATAATACATTTCTTGTAATGCCATTTTGTCAACCTAAAAAGTTAAGCAGATTCAGTACTGACTAGTACAATAGTCTGCTTAAATTGGCAGCAGTTGGATAGTTATACCAATGAAAATAATAAACTAGTAACTGCGTAATCCTTGGAAGGACATAATGTTATTTTTAAAAATCGGTTACAGAATTTTAGACATTTCTCATTGAATATTTCATTATCTTCGGTGACTCATCCTGCAGATGATAAAAAAAAAACTCTTAGAAAAGAAATAATGATTTCTGCTTCTAAAGACAAAGAATAATATAAATATACTGCGAAAATCTAAAGCATGTTTTAATTGCAATTATTCAAATATTGTCGATAAACGTGAAAGTTGTAAACAATAAAGAGATTTAATTTGTCTACTTATTCAGATAGAACATTATTTCAACAGAGAGAACTGATTTGGCTTCAATACTACTGGAAAATGGGAAAACGTTTATGGATATATTTGATGACAGACACTGTTTGCTGCAAAGAACTAATTAGTATCAATATAAAATAGGAAGAATTTTTTCATCTTATAATTGTACGGATAAGGAAACTTTTTTAAGAAAAATGTGATAGATTTTAAAAATATGGAAAGTAATATAAGCTGTAAAATATCAAACACTTTTTTGTCGATAAGATCTATACAGTCGCAGAATTTAAAAGTATTGTAACAAATTGAATTTATATCAGTTTCTTTGTTAATTTTTAAATTTAAAAATCACTTTGGACAGTTTAAACGGTAAAACATTTGCTGTCACTATTCATATTACTGTCATTACATTTATGTTACAAAGATTAGCTGTTTCGTAATTATATCGAAATATATTTCGACACCAACGAGTAAGTTTTTATGAAAATGTTTGTAACTCATAAATAGTTACCGATAAAAAATAAACATTTGGAATAATAAAACGATATTACTTGGAAATTGCAAAACATTTTTAGATACGCATTTTAAAAATGCTTGTATTTTTTGCATCACGAAGAAAAAAAAAGTTCCCCGGAGATTTTTCCCCATAGAAATAACACGAGTACGTAATATTTCTGTTTTTTTTTTTTTTAAGTTTTGACTGTAAAATCCATAACATTACAGGGATAGAAATTTATGACATTTTACAAATTCTGATACATAAAGCTAGACGTTTACAAAAACGCATTTACAATAATTTTTTTTGTGTTGCTAAACTTACACCAAAAATTATGTTAACTCAAAATGCATCAAAAATATACGGATGTAAAAAACTTCGGAGTTTAAACTAAGTTTTTATTTATATTTGTAAATTACAATTTCAAATTAAGTGCCTACTGACCTGACTAGCTTACATACTATTATGAAAAGTAACTGCTGAAAAGTTTTAAAAGCATAGTTTAAGTTCAGAAGGAGAAGTGACATGTTTTCTTTCAAGTTGAAAGAAACTCACTTTTGGGAACGTCTAGTTAAAACGTTATCCAATTTTTTCTAGAATACATTCAACATAAATAATTGCATGCATATAATATTAGTAGTATACTTCACTCTGTTAACTACCTATGTTTCAAAAAAATTCTCTTCTTCGCACTTTTCATTTTAAATGTAAATTTATTGTTAATTTTTTTCCAATGCGGAGGCACATGTTATCAAACATTCGCCTATACTACGCCGCAATTTTATTGTGGGGGCACCATATAAGCGGACAGAATTACCCCCTAATGAAGGGACGACACGAACGGAGGCATTTTTCGTGGCGCGACGCCAGGATTCGATCCGAGCACCCTCAGCACGGAAAACCAGCGCGCTGTACAACTTTGACGCCACAAGAACTTGTTAAAAAATTTACAAACATTCTTTTTTAATACATATAAATTTGTATAACATTATTACATGGATTTTTTTCAATAACATTTGGAGGAGTGACCTCAGCAAGCGACATGGACGTTCAGTGTCACATGTGTCTATTCGACGACAGCGAAAGTCAACATATAACTTGTAAGTCATTATAAGCGAAGATGTTGAGTACACGTATATATGTCATCCTTGCTCTTCCAATTTATTTACTCTCGTCAGTCACTACATCAATTTCCAATGGTAAATATTCACGCCACACTCCGGAATGGGCAGCTTGTTTATCTCTGGTTTTACAGGCGTAGGATGAGTTGCTTTTTGAAAGATTTTCCCTGCGAGAGACGAGCATTTACCAGAACACTAGCACGAAAAATAGTTATCCCCTAAATTCCTCCGTCGTAAACAAATGATTGCAGCCATAAAGTGATTCCCATGACTGTTGAGATTTCGGGAAATTTTAATACTTACTAGACGCAACCGAAAACTATGATAATAAAGGTAGATTTTGATAATCGTTCTACTAACAGTTACGATGATTTAATTGAAACGCTTCTATTGTTTCTGAAGATTAATGATGAAATATGCCAGTGCAAACTTGATCAAATATTATTTTGTTTTATCTAAAATCAGTACTTCAGATTAGAATTATTTAAAATTATATTTGATATATAATTGAAAAATAATTCATATATAATTGATTTAAAATATAATTGAAATTATCGTGGTTTTACAAGTATGCATATTACATTTTGCAACTTTTAAAAATAAAAATTTTCTCTACAGGAAATAATGTTAAGCTACCACGAAATATATTGCCATAATTTAAACCTTCCTGCTCCATACACATATATAAAACAGAATCAACGAAAAATTAGAAACCTATTTGAAGAGGAAATGACTGGACATCATCTCAGCAGAAATTTGGAGCTAAGTAATCAATGAGATAGAATGCTATCGCAGCTGTTTATATTTTTCCTAACATTCTAGAGGCTTCTTTAGTGCTTGTAGTAAATCATATCGTAACTTTACCAAGGTTGAAATCAAATAGGACTCTGGGAAACTTAAGGGGGGGGAGGGATAAATAAATCGAAGCCCTCTTTATATTATGACTGTCGCAGTGTAGAATTGTTTGAATAGGCTCAAAGAGGAGTAATTCGAATAAGGAAATAAAATTTATGATTTATGATTTTCCTTTGAATATTTTGAAAAATAACATTATTAACTGTTTTTTATAGATTCAATACTTAAAATCTGCATGCGAAGAAACTATTGCTTAAATTTATATTATTGTATATTGCATATTTAACTAAAATGATATAACATTTTTTAAGCTTAGCTTATATATATATATATATATATATAAATTATAATTGCAATTTTGATCAAACACATAATGTATACATAACTTCCATTTATGGGAACTCAACATTAATAATATAAAGTAAAATATAAACAGCTGAGATAGTATTCTATCTCATTGATTCGCGTCTTTCTCTTATAAAATTTTACAAGTTGTTGTATACTATCAAAATAGGCCATGCCTTCGGAATGCTGTTATGTTGCATAATAGTTTTTGTAAGCAAAATATCGGAAATCCAGCATCAATGAATCGCATTTTTGTAACACGTTTGCATCAAAGTTGCATCCCAGCCGACTATAAATAGGACTCCCTCCTTAAAGGACTCCCTCCTTAAAGTCATGTTGCACGAAATAAAATATTTTTTATCGAGAAGTATCCTGATTCTATGGCATCCATGACAAACATTTCACTTGATGGATGGAAATATTAATCGGGAAGACGTGATGTCATCATCAACTCATCTTAGAAACCTTTGTTAATTAGCTGTGGAAATAAGATCTAATAATGCCCAGTGTATGGATACAAAAAGGAGGATCGAATCAGACTAGGTGAACAATGGTTAAATGGGGAAAATTCGCGATTCCCTTGTTTTGAGCTGAACTTGATCCAACGACATAGACCGGACATTATGGTCGGTCATGGCTAGGTCACCCACTCAGGGTATCAGAGTTTTAGACGTGCCTGGTGGCTTATGTGATGAGAGCAGTCTGAAATCAGCTTTTAACTGTAGATGCCATCTCTTAACTGTAGATGACCCACATGTAGGAATAAATTGCAATCGTGCTACAAATCAAGCAAAGGAATCAACGACAGAATTCTTCCTCTGCAACACTTACTATGGTTTTGGTGACTACCATTGACGTCATTTTACTGGAAGCAGTATCCTAATTTTCTCCCTATCAGTCAGTACGAAAAAACCAATCGACTGTTTTTGTATGTCTAACTATTAATTTGGTATTTTGGAGAGCTAAAATAACGACTTTTATGTCATGTTTGGAGCATATTAATAAAATCTTTCTAATCTCAAATCAGAGGACAAACCAATTTCTACCGCAATATTCCGTCACAATAACTAAAGCATACATCTGAAAGAATGATTTAGTGAGTTGTTGACAATGGTATTAGATACCAAATATCTGGAAAATAAGATGACGATTATTTTAATTATACTACGAGCTTGGCATTATGTAACGCAGACGGAAATCGTCTGATATAAGGCGTTGTTGATACTGCGCGGGGCGATATCTCAGACGGTTAATGCCATTTTCGCATGGAGATTATATTTACGGAAAAAAAACTTTAACTGTAGCTTTTTCCTTTTGTGACAGTTCTCCAGCCAAGCATATGTGATAATGCTATACATGGTAATGAAAGTTGTAGCTAACTAATAATATATATTAACATTTTTGAAGACTTTAAATAAACTCGACCAAGAACTTCAAAAGGCTTTTAAAAATTCCATCTGGATGATATGGTATAGCTGGATGACTGAAAACCCTGACACATCTACAACCAACATTGATTCCACCTCATGGGTTTCTGAAAAAGATTTACTTTGTATTACTTTCTTCCTTCGAGCTGCAATGTTACAGAACAAAAAAAATGCCATAGGTTGGAATGCTATTTCATCTATGTTTGCGAATTTCGTAAGAAATGTTTTAAAGTGACAGAAAGGTTGCCCCGAGAGGGAAGGTGCTCTTATATTCTTTCGCGGAGAGAATTTTTATATTCTTTAGAGCTTACTCTTTTACAGCTGACAAATTGTATGAGTGATACTACATGTCAGTTATTTGAAATGTTTTAAAATCTGAGAAAGATTTTTTTAAAAAAATGAATAACAGCATTAAAAATGTCCTATTTTATGTGACATAATGGAAAATTTTCATGAAAAGAAGATACAAAATTTTAATAAGTCTAAAATTTTTTATACTTTTTATGGCTAAACAATAAAAATGCATGTATAAATATACACTTTATTCATTCTTATGTAAGTGTATTTTATTTGTGATTGTCAAAAGGCATATTTATTTATTATTATTACGCTAGAGAATATTTACAGTGGAATGGCAACAGATGTATGTATAGGATATATTATCTTTTAATTAAAAAAAAGGTTAAGTTGATAAAGATTATACGCTGTTAAAAATTTAAGTTGATAATTAAGTTAAAAATTTAAGTTAAAAATTTAAGTTGATAAAGATTATACGCTGCAGAAAAATTACGAGTACGTTTTATGATTTAATAAGCGTTTAATATTAATCAGTATCCGTATTTATTGAATTAATTAGTAACATAAACAAGAAACCAACACTTATCCCTTAAGTATACATTAAAATGTCAATGAGGCTTTTTCAAGGTTAAACCAAATTTCTTCCTATTTATAATGTGTTGAAATTTAAAGAAAGTTTTCAGGAATTTTAAAAGAGATGCATTCCCTTAAATAGCTCCGTTTCATGTATTTGACATTTTCTTGAAAAATTATGCCAATAAACGTATGTTTCATTCTTCTTTAAAAAAATTATTTATTGACCTTTATCAGTTAGTTACCTATACTATTACCATTTTAATACATATATATTTTTATTTCATAAGCCATTTTATGACGTAAGGTTTTCCAATGGACTGCTAAAAATATTAAGCTGTCAATTATAATTGACATTTTATATTAATTTTGTGTCTGTCTTCTTCCGGTTCCATTTATTTGTCTCCTTCAGTTCAAACTCCCCAAACTGTCTTAGGAATCTAAAATAGCGTGGAAATAGTATTGATTCCTCCCAAGGGAAGAAACAATGAAGTTGAAAGATCCAATTGGCCCCTCGACAATTTAAGTTAGTGTCGCAATTTTTGTCAAAATAGATGGGCAACGACAGGCTATCAACCTGACTGATTTGTCCAATAGAAAGAAAATAGTTCTTCCCGCAAAATTACCTTAGAAGGGAATATTTTTTAGCCCGATCGATCACATAAATTTCCAAAATTTGTCGTCTGCGAGTCTCCTAGTATAACAGATGCTTTTAACTGCTGTTTAAATAGCATTCTTTAGGTAATATATCAAAGCATCCAGAAAGTCATTTATGTCTCTTTTAGGGGACTTACTGATACAATGTGCTTTTAGAGCAAATTAACGCACGCATTGAAATATCCCATCAGTTTACCCTACAGTTTTTTCAATTATCTGGAACTTAAAAAACACATATGGTATTATGTGAGTAATCAACACTTAAATAAATGGCTGGCAACGCCCCACCGTAACTTTATTTAGAGCTTTTTTTCTTTTTGATTGGGTTTGGGGGCTTTAAAAGTCTTATGAACAATTTATCAAAAATATTAGACCTTCGGTAAAATTACTGTTTTCACAACTGCAAATGTAAATATCACACACGAAATTTACTCAAAGGTACAAAATATTCGAAATAATTACAAGAAACTTTTTATATACCACGTTTTTAAATTTTCTGTTGAATCATAAACTAATTGCACAAACCGTCACTTAATTATTCTTTTTCACTTTTTTATTTAATTTTAATCACTTTTTAGTCGTTTCTACTATCCACAGACTTTATAAACTGCTAACTTATATATATATTTTTTTTTAATATTTTTCACAGTATTTTTGTAAACAAACTAAATTCGCATGTATTCTGTTTTCAAAATCGTCAAACGCCGTTACGCAAAAGTGCAAGCATTGAATTCGATCGAATCTCCACCTTGCGGATTTTGTTCCGAACTAACTTTCCATACAAAAGAAAATCAACTGAAAATGACTTCAATTCTGCTTAAAGATGGCTAAAAGTATTAAAAGAATGCATTGTCATGGTGTTCTGAGCTATTCTAAAAGTTCCAAATGTCTAGCTAGTCGAGAAGCTAGTTAAAAATCGATTGCAATATTTGTACTGTGTACAAACACACAAGAAAGCAAGTTAATAAAAACGTGGTAAAATTACATAACGACGTGCAAACTTAAAAAAAAAAATTCCACGTTCAATCTAAAGGTAAAAATGTAATATTTACCTCATTTATCATTGAAAATTTATTTTCCTTTACTACTATATACTGATGAGATTTACATTGCAAAAATCAAATTCAATCATAAGTTATTTGGAGTTCAATAGTCATGAAGTTGCTCATTAGCAAACTGCAATTCCCACAAAGATCTTTAATGAGCATTCTCAAATGCATGTGTTATCCCCCCCCCCACACACACACACACACACTAATGGTAGTCATTTTGCTACGAACGCGAAATGTGTTAAATAAATAAAATAAATTTCTGCTGAATCTGTATGAGCCGTTTCACTATTTGCTTAATAAACGACACTGGGTCACGGTATTTATGAGTACGAAAAGACCACTTTGGTTATAACTAAAAAGACAAATCGATAGCCGTATAAAAAATATATTTTATCAGTTATAATATATTTTTCTACAAATCATGAAAAAGAAAGGTATAAATCTTTATGCCTAGAAGTTTCTGTTAGAAGTTATCATAGGACAGGTGGTCATGAAATTATTTTTTTTTAATTTATTCAAACAGCTCCTTGCCGAAAACTAGGCTCATCAGTAATTTCTCACTTACTAGGTTTAGCTCATAATTAACAAAAAAAAACATTAATCATTAAAATAGCAATCATAGTTAAAAAATATTTTTACTATTTGAAAAAAATACCTGGATAGAATGAAATAAAAGTTCAGATTCACGTGTAAAAAACGATGTTCGAGTAAATGTGAAGGATTATTATATAATTAAGCTATCAAAAGGATAAATTATTTATAACAAAAAAACGGATTTGCTTGGAATGCTACTTGCTGCACATGAATGACATCCAATCGATGCATGCATAATATACTTCTTAATTACATCGTTCTGAAAATGCCATTTTCTCCTTCATAATATTGCTTTTCATTTACTTTTCCTTTAATCTTAAACTAGCTTCCTTTAAATAAGTATTCCAATTCTTAATTACCTTCATGAATTCCAGTCCCATTTTTTTCTATTTTTTTCCTTTTCATTAGGAGTTATTGGTATAGAACATTTAATTTATTTCAGAATTAATCGCATTAATATCCTCAATTAGATATTCAAAAGAATGTTTAATTATCGGAGATATTTAAACTAGGAGTTAATTGGAGGTTATCGTGTTCTTATTTAGGCCTGAAATCCCACAAAAAGTTTCCAATAAATTTTGATAAATGTAGTTAAAGGATGAAGTGACTTGATATGAATATTTTTTTAGTAGAATCTAACCATTGTCTTAGAGGAGTTATAATTTATTAACGGTATCAACTGGCAAAAACTAGGAAGGAATTACCATACATAGTATGTGCGTGTGCATGTATGCGAAGTTGTTTAGTTTTCGGAACTTTGTATAGTTGACTGCCGGAAACTATTAATTATTTTGACTTCCAGGAATTGTTTTAATAATTCATACACATTTATTCGGTCTAGCATGCACAGACAAAATTAAAACAATAGTAAATTTTTCCAGCCGCGGAGATTCTAATATCAGTTTAATTCCTTTAAATAAGTTGCCACTGTCTGTCGGTTATGTACCACTGTTCACTCAAGCTTTTTGTTCCAGACAACATTAACCTACGCACAAATGCTAATTATGGCAATTCCTACAAATCGTAGAAGCTTTTTGCATTGATAAGGTGAATTATTCCTAAGTAGTTCGTGAGTGCGTAAGACACATGCATTTGTGCAAATAACTAATTGAAGATAAGAACTTTAAATTCGTACTGTTAATTAGAAAATTCTATAATTTCAAAGGAGACTTAAAATTGGCGTATTAACATAAACTTAAATATGTCTGTGTGTGTGTGTGTGTTGTGTATTCATTATTTAAATTTCATCATATAATGCCACTTGAAAGCGACCATCTCAAAACCAACAGTTTTAAGATCCATTACAGTATCGATGCTAATTAGTATTATTTAACGAAACTAAGTTCTTTTATTGAATTACTTATTGTGTTTAGCACTTATCGTTTTTGATATTTTACGAGCCACCTTAATTTTTAAAGTAATGCCTTGTCTAACTGCGCTGCCTCCGGAAAATGTTATCAGTGAGATATTAAAAATTTTGTCATGGTGTTTAGGAATAGCTGTATCTGTATGTGGCCTTTAAATTAACTCTTAAAACTCTAGTCATGTCTTTAATCGTCTATTGCAGAACAAACGCTACTAAGCAGAGATGACTTTAATCATGTTTAGATAACCATAATTGGCGAATTTCGGCACTTTAGTATAACGCTGTCAGTCTTCAAAGTTTCAGTTGCGAACATATATTTATTTATTTACGTTTTGAATATTTTAAATAAGGGGGATGTTTATATATGGGTAATTCCCAAAGTTTACTTCAGGAAATGTTACATTTGGTCATCCACTCTTGATAGGTACTGAAGAATTCAAGTTGATTCCGTATTTACTCAGCAATGGAGCTTTATTTTAAGATAAAAGTATTTAAATACCTTAATCCAACTTTTCCGCTGATAGTTTAAAAATTGAATTTAGATAAGTTACTTCTAAAAGCATTAAGAGTAACGAAGCTAAACGAAGAGTGTATTAAATGACGTTTTCGGATAGTTTGATATCTTAGACACAAACTAGAATGCTTTTAATTCTTTTCCTCGATTTACAGACCAATTATCAATCTAGTGCCGTCTTTTAGAAATTACGTTTCACGTAATCAAATAAAATATTAGTTTTTCTGTGCGTATAATGACACTAAAGTCAAAAATAGTATTTCTACATTATTAAAAACAAATACATATCCGTTAATGTTTAATCTTTTTACTCGCAACCAATAAATTAAAAAATTCAGAAGTATATACTCACACATTAACTTCTCCAGAGGATTAATACCAAAATGCATGCCACTACCAAAACACTATGTATAATTTAAGACAGCCAATGAGGAAGAATATTTTTCAGGTAGGATATGTTGAAGGGCGACCAATTTTAACAACCGTATTGAATCCTTGGTGCAATCTCAAAACTTGACAAATCAGAAAATTCTCAGTCCTTATTAAATGAAAATACTCTTATTTAATAAAAAAAAATCACGAAGTCTCTTCTAATGAATCTACCGTGGGTTATTAACGTAGGATTACTTATCGTTGCTTACATCTTTTCTTTCTTTATTTTTTACGCATTCTGGTTTTTTTCTATTTAACTTTTTACTGCTACTGGGTTAGGCGCGCTGCCAAAATTATAACTCGCGGCGGACTCTGATTTTTTTCTTTCCAGAGGACCGTTATTCAGGAACGTAATCTTAAGTTAAAAGTCTATTTAACATGATAGTTGCAACCAAGTGGTAATCAAAAGACAGAAAACGGGTGTCTTTCCCATTGATTTTGTGCTTGGAGCTCTATTGCCTTCATTTTTCATTGACACAATAAGGAAGTTGAACGCAGCATATGCCACATCTAATCTTTCAAAAAAAAATAACGGAAAAAGTATGTTGTAAAACGAATAAACTACTAAAGCCGTATGAAAATGCATGGTTAAACAATTGCACACCTGCAAACTGACAAATTATCTAAAGAGTGCCTTGACATGCGAACTTTAATAAGACAACGCACGATTTTAGCTTCGTTTTTCAAACAGTTGGTCAGCATTTTTGAGTGATTGAATATTAGTGGTAACAGAGCTAAACGTTAGCAATAACATATAGTTTTTTTTCTTTTGTTTATTTCCCTCGTGTTTGACATGCTTGTATCCATTCATCGAAGTGCGGTACACACGCTTATTCAGATGAATCCTAGTAATACATAATCTTTTTCCTTTGGTCTTTGCAAGAGTGCATAGTGCATTTCCAGCTACGATCCTGCGAGCAATTAACTTATTTTGTTACTTTTTTTCATACAATTTCTCCAGTACTTTTAAAGTACAGTCGAACCTCCATATATCTAAGTAGCAAATTGCGCGAAAAAAAATTCGATATATAGAAATTTCGATATATAGAATTGAGCTTAGTCTTATCATAATTCTCCTAAAAAAATTAAAGCTAATTTTCGTATACGATACTTCATTTCTAATTTATATGCGAATCCCACTAAATGAAAGTTAATAACTAAAAAATGAATTAATATGAAAGATTTATTGATTACTACATATCTTTAAAAAAACAATAGTGCAGACAGTGGTTACAATGATAACAGTTACATTCTTAAAAAAAAAAAAACTACGAATATCTTGCTGAACAGTTAGTTTTGCGGAAAGTTCAAATAAATGTTCGTATTTATTCAGTCCACTAAAAACTTCACCAGGGACATTTTTCGCGAATTGAAGTCCACGACGTATTGTTTCAAATGCCAAAAATTGGGATATTTTATTCTAAAGTGGAATAAAATCTCCCAATTTGTCTTGAAAAAAAATTTCGATAGAGATATTTTTGATATATAGAAACAATTTTTCTATGTAATGAACATGGAGATTTGCTAAGAGTTCGATATATAGAAAGTTTCGATATAGGGAAGTTTGATATATGGAGGTTCGACTGTATTTCCTTCTTTGAAGTTATAGACACTTTCCTAGATAAATTTTATTAAAATAATTTTTTCGTAAATAATTATAGTATGAAATCACGTCAATTCTTTTGCCCCGAAATAAACAGCAAAAAAGCTCAGCAAAATAAACGGAATAGAAATCTAATATAAAGAAATAAACATAGTAATTTGTTACACTCGGGTTTGTCGGATCTTATTTACAGATTGGCCCCTGTTGCAAAACAAGAAGATGTAAAATAATTACTTTGCGACAAGAAAATTCTTTACTTTTGTATTTGCCCTAGAGCGTATACTCTATGCTCCCGAGATACAACAGAGTATATCAAAGTATATTACGCACTTGTATGTTTATTCGGGAATAATCACGTAATTGGAACATTTTATATATTCTGGAAATCCGAGGAATGAAAATATACCAGGCAAGCGAGTAAAATCAATTCGCGTTCATGCATCCGAAAAGGTAAAATACGGCTTATTTACGCTATATTCGGTTTTAGATATATTTGTTTCCCGGCAGATTTAGTAGATTATTTCACTTTCATATTTTTTGGTCTGCTTATTTTTAAAATTTTTATCTGCATTTTGTTGCTGTGAATAAGCATATTTTATCTCTCAGTGCTTAACCAGGAAAATATCACGGCTTTGATTGTGTTCAAATTTCTAAGTATCTATATATTTAAGTTGGTAAGCCGATACTTTGAGCAGTCCGTGAGAGAAAACTACAGCATCAATTTACTTCATTTTGGTCTTAAACGAAAGATTTTAACCTATAAATGTGCCAAATTTGGTTTTTGCAACCGCAATGTCGATTAATTAGCTATAATTTACAATTAAAATATTGCTTTCTGCGCATGTTCAGTGACATGTTTAAATCTGGTTTCAGATGCCCACTGATCACGAGGCCACAGAAACACATTAATTTGTTTCTGAACATGCTCAGTAACATGTTTAAATCTGGCTTTAGATACTTACAAGCACGAGGCCACAGAAACACATTAATTTGTTTCTGAACATGCTCAGTAACATGTTTAAATCTGGCTTTAGATACTTACAAGCACGAGATCACAGAAACACATTAATTTGTTTCTGAGCATGCTCAGTAACATGTTTAAATCTGGCTTTAGATACTTACAAGCACGAGGTCACAGAAACACATTAATTTGTTTCTGAGCATGCTGAGTAACATGTTTAAATCTGGCTTTAGATACTTACAAGCACGAGGCCGCACAAACACGTTAGTTTGCTTATTCCGAGGAAAATTTATGTATCAGAACATTTATTTACTATCCATCTGTCATGTTTTGATAGTTACCAACTAGTATTAAATTAATATCTATTACTGGATACAAGAATTTACTTTTAGGAATTTCCGAAGGAAAAATTTTATGCTGCTATAGAATGGAAGCAATTTTGTATACTCAACAGTCATAAATATAATTTTTAATTCCTTTACTATTCTTAAAGTTGAAAGTACCCGAGGCAGTAATTTCTTCTTCAACATTGAATACAGGTATTTCAGTGCTTTTGATGATCAAAGTGAAATGCGCTTTTTACGAAAAATATTCTATCTGTATTTCTTGAATAAAGTTGAACTGGATAGGTAATATTACATTTAGCCATTCGAACACCAATCTGCAGAACATTTCCTGTCATATTGATAACACCCTTTGAAAAGTTTCTTTTAAGAGGATATAAAATAAATTTTCAGATTTGCCTTGGATCGTCTTAAGTTGTATATCGAATATTATATATCCAGTGCTTCAAATAAATGTGATATCTCAGCTGAAAATGTTCAAGACGTTTCAAATTTTTATCATAAGTTCACTTCATATCTGAGCGCATAACTTAAGTCTCAGATGAAAGGAATCCCTGAAATTCTTTATAAATGAGAAGTAAATATTTCAGACTTTACAGAGAAATCTTGATTATTAAACACTTCGGCTATTTACGTAAAAAACAAATTATCATACTCAATGGAATACCTAAAAGGAAATTTAGTCCTTCAGAAAGATAATAAAAATATTTACATTTCGGTAATTCAGGCGAAATACTCTTAATTGGCTTTCTCTAGAAACTCCCAAGTGCCAGAAAGTGAACCAGCCATTTCGACTTAGTGTAAAACGTTCTGTATATTCATTGTTGGGCCAAATAAAGATAGTGATAAAAAATCCTGACAAATATAAAGAATGAAATCTAAGTTGATAGTTTTAGAAATATTACGACGAAAGGAAAGCTGGCTCACCAAAAGCAGGTTTACATGATTATTTTATGATTTAAACATGAAATGATTTTTACATGATTTTTACATGATTTAAAAGCAGGTTTCCTAGAAGTAACATATTAATAGCGGGATTAGACACAAGTACAATCATATAAGCGAAGAATCCTACATGAAATACTTTCAGACTATAAAGTCATCTTAAACAAAAACGTTGTAGCACTAAAGACCGATATAATGAAAGTGAATATCTAACACATACACACGCTACCGTGATTGCAGTGAGCCTTATGTATTTGAATGACACATTGATATCCAAAATTCCAGGTCAAAGAGGACAATCCTTGGTGGTCTCTTCTAAAAGATAGACAATGTTCCTTACCGGTAAGCTTTCTTACAATCTAGGTTTGAGAACATCTCTCCTACAACCTGCAGGCGAAATTTTATAATGATTAACTGGAGAAACTCAATATTTTCACCTTGAATTTTTTTTTGCTGAGTTTTTTTATGATCTATTTTAAATTTGTTATTTTGAAATAACTTCCTAATAGTTCTGACAACAAGGAATTATTTTAAATTAAACATATAAAGGAAAGATAATTTTAATCATCCAGGTTTATATAACTCTTAAAAAATATTTTTGAAAGGCAATAAGTTTTTCTTCTAAGAAAAAAAAGTGTTGAGAATAATTTTTCACCGAGTAATGCAACTACAGCGCATAGAGTAAATAAATATATTTCATCTCTCTCTCTCTCTCTCTCTCTCTCTCTCTCTTTATATATATATATATATATATATATATATATATATATATATATATATATATATATATATATATATATATATATATATATATATATAAAACAGTTCCGTAACTGACTCTCTGACTGACATACAACGCACAGACCAAACCGCTGGACCTAAAGGGCTGACATTTTGCATGACGATACTTCTTATGGTGTAGGGGTGCACTAAGAAATATTTTTCAAAAATTTTTTTAGATTTTTTAAAATTAAATTTTTAAGCTGTTTTTGTAACTTTTTTTTAAGTTTGCATTTAAAATAATAATTTGAGGTTTATTAAATTTATATCACGAGAAAGATCATAAAAATTCTGTTAAAATGAAATCTTTTTCGAATCTTTACCTCTATTTTCTGATTTTTGGTAAATTTTTAAAGATTAATTTTCAGAATTTAATTTATTAAATGCCGATCACGTGATTTCTTTATCTGGTACTTTAAATTAATTTATCGTCACGTGCATAACAACTAAATAGACAAAAAGATATTTTTTTTTTCTTTCGAATGCAGCAGACGATTGGATACTATCCAAAAAAAATAAATATTCCTTACGATTTTTTTTTATAAATATATATATATATATATTGGCATTAATTGCATACATTGACCGTTGTATTTAATTTGAATGTACTCAGTAGCGAAGCGCGGGTTTTCAGCTAGTTCAGTTATAAAACAGAAACCAAGCCATTCTATAATAAATGATGATTCAGAAAGATTTATTGCCTTTTGACGCACTCTGTAAATGAAAAGTGACACAGCGACCTCCTATGGAAACAAAATAATCCCAAGATTGCTCTTATCTCGTGTTTATCGTATGATATTCTAAAAGGGAAACTTAAGGGGTTAGGTGGACATTTTATGGAACCGCCTAAGGAATGTCATATTGAGTGATGATCTCTTTTGATATTTCATGCTGAAGCCCGAAGCAACACGTCTCTGAATTGAAAGAGAAAAATGGTCCCATACTGAGATTGGTTGGGATGAAAAACACTAGCAATCTACAGTTAACACAGCTAATAATATATAAAAAGGTAAGGGCATTTTTTACGATACATATTAAATTGTAACATCTGGTGGTGAAATGAGTGATTTTAGAAATTAGCTAATTTAGAAGATACTAACTTTTGACTGGGCAAATTTACGTAGTATATTTTAAGGTACTCAGCTCTTAGATGCAAATTTGTGGACTTTACACACATGAGAAATTAAATTACGGTATGTCAGCCGTCCTATAAGGTGATAAGTAGCATGGCATTGAACTGATGTCTGGACAAAAATTCTGTTGTACTGTGAGGTATGAATGTTTTAATGGTCAGTTATTTTATCCGCTTGACTGACTGGGAATGTAGAGTGCAATTATATTTGATTGCATAATTTGGATAAACAGTCTTTTCAGCAGTTTAACATTCACTGGGACTCTAATACCTGCAAAACAACGCACGGTATATGTCGTGAACCCTCTTTCTTACAGCGGTTCACTTAAGTTCTTTTCTCTGTGGCATAGGGACAAATGAGGCCGTGCAAAAATGAGTCGTCAATGAACAAGACGAACATAAATTTATTTACAGGTTTAACATTTAAAAAGTTTCACACATAACATAGAAATTACCGAAGACTGAGCACGAGGTGGGCAAGCCTGCAATATCTTACCAGACCTCGGCTATCCTACACTCTAATCTAGCTACCGATCAATTAATTAACTGGAGGCGAGACGAGCCTGCTTTAATCTTGCCAGGCCTCCTCAAACTACTCTCAGAGATTCTCTTTCTCTATCTTAATTCTAATTACCAAGTAATTACCTAACCAGAGGTGAGACGAGCCTT
>CAJRAI020000052.1:0-25574 GCA_907164885.2 Dolomedes plantarius
TGGGAAAAGAATACAGAGGCTGTTCGCACATTTTTTAGACGATTTTGGTAAGCGGTAATAAAAAATCGTTTGCTGCAAAAGAAATAATTGCAATTGTACTATGTTTTTAAAAGTCAAAATTATCGTCTGCGGCTTGAAAGTTTTGTTTTTATTCAAAATGGCGTTTTTAACAAAGAAGTGGTTCGAAGGCTACATTTATGCTCTTTCCGAAAAGAAATATGCATACTCCGTTATCCAAAAACGATGTGAGAGTCATGGTTTTGTGATATCTAAAGCGTCGATAGGTAATATCGTCAACTAGAAAGAAAAAAAACGTCAAATTGGAGCCTCAAGTGGGACAAAAATTCCAAACACGTTTCAAAGGAAAAAACGGATATCTTCGACTATCGCAAAGGTACGTTGTTTAATGTTAAAAGAAAATCCCCCTAGTCAAAGGACAGTTGCAAAATCATTAAAATGCTCGGTGTCCACTGTAAACAAAATGATAAACGTTGATTTAAATCTTAAGAAAGCGAAAAAAAGCAATGTGCATCGTCTTCTTCCAAATCATATCGCTGAACGCAGGACACGCTGCAGAATTCTATGAGAAACACTTATCCAAAGAAAAATGAAAAACAATTGTCACAATAGATGAATCATGGGTGTATTTAAATGATTGCAACAAAAAAAGAGCCATTTATTATCATAAAAGGGGAGAAAAAAATTTAAGTACATGGTTCAAAAAATCGAAAGAAAGTTTTTCCAAGGGATTCATGATTGTTGCTGGTTTTTCTTATAATGGCAAGTTAAAAATAAGGAGAGTGGAAAAAAATATCAAGATTAACTCCAAATACTATCAGGAACATATTTTATCGCCAATTTTTCTGAATGAAATACCATCGATTTACCCACAGTGCCATCAATCTGTGAGACTCCATCGGGACAAAACTAGCAGTCACACATCAAAATCCACTGTAAATTTTCTAAAAGAAATGGAACAAAAAAACTGGTATCAAGGCTTCACTGATATCCCTACTAAATCTCCCGATGTATGACCTATGGATTTTTGTGCTTTCGGACTTTTAAAATCTGCATTATGCAAACGTCGTTCCAAAACCCTTACAGGACTCTGGAAAGCTGTTCAGGAGGAATGGGATAGAATACCTCTTCTGACACTCCAAAAGGCATTATTATCCTGGAAATTGCGGTGTCGAAAGATAGTTCAGAATAAGGGATGTCAAATAGAACATTTAAAACACAAGAATTTTATGTAATTTAGTTTTGAGAATACAATATACATCGTCTAAAAAATGTGTGAACAGCCTCTGTATATATCGGAATGGCTTTTCACTAAAAGATTTACTGGTGTACAATAGTTTGTATTTCTACCATGTTTTTATTAACTTGCTTTCTTGTTTGTTTGTTTGTGGGTGTTTATCCAGTACAAATTTTGCCATCGATTTTTAACTACTCCCCGACTAGCTAGACATTTGAAACTTTTAGAATAGCTCAGAACACAATGAAAATGCATTATTTTAATACTTTTAGCCATCTTTAAGCAGAATGGAATTCATTTTCAGTTAATTTTGTTTTGTAGAATGGTGCAGCCATATTTTGGCCGGAACGGGAACGAAAATTTAAATGCAAGTTAACTTCCAATTAACTTCATTTTCTTTCAAGTGAATGGAATAATTCACCAAAATAATTTTTAAAAAGTATTTATTAATACACAGAATTGTCACACAGAATTGTCAACAGAAAATTTAAAAACATGGTACATAAAAACTTCTTTTTATCTTGTAATTATGATGAGATAATATTCTACAAAATTTTCACTAATTAAGTAATTTTTTGCATTAACAAACACTAATCTATATATATAAAACAGTTCTGTAACTGACTCACTGACATACAAAGCACAGACAAAACCGCTGGACCTAAAGGGCTGAAATTTTGTATGGCGATTCTTCTTATAGTGTAGGGGTGCACTAAGAAAGATTTTTGAAAAAATCTTCTTAGATTTTTTAAAATTAAATTTTTAAGCTGTTTTAGTAACTTTTTTTAAATTTGCATTTAAAATAATAATTTGAGAGTTATAAAATTTATATCACGAGAAAGATCCTAAAAATTCCTTTAAAATGAGATCTTTTTCGAATCTCCCTTTTCTGATTTTTGGTGAATTTTTAAGGATTCATTTTTAGAATTTAATTTATTAAATGCCGATCACGTGATTTCTTTTCTGGTACATAAATTTATCGTCACGTAAATAAATTTATCGTCACGTGCGTAACAACTAAATAGACAAAAACATATTTTTTCCCTTGCTAATGCGGCAGACGATTTTTCATTATTTTGTCTATAAAAATATCCCTTACGATTTTTTGATAAATAGATTTTTTTTACATCAATTGTATACATTTATCATCGTATTTATTATAAAGATTTATATATTTATTTTTTTTTGGCATTAATTGCATACATTGACCGTTGTATTTAATTTCAATGTACTCCGTAGCGAAGTGCGGGTCTCCAGCTAGTAACAATAGATAGAGACATTGAAGAAACATTAGCATTGGTTTGGCGTAATGCTCCTGTATCAGTAACAAGAACTTCAGGGCTTATATCGAAGTCGCTCTAAAGCAACATATGCAATTAATTTCTTATATGATCTATCCCGTGGGCGAAAAAGGTTTAAGAGGTCCAGGTGATAAAATTGTGAAAAAAAAGTACTTCAATTTTTTTTTCAGCTTTATATATTTTATAGAACTTTTAGAATAAATATTACCCATAAATTTATTTCTACGATAATTACATTGTCAGATACTTTTTTATGCTGCTATGATTACTTTGTCAAATACATTTTGATGCCAAGCTGATTACATCCTCAGATACATTTTTCAATTCCTACTATTAGTTCACACTCTCTCTATATACGTATATCTTGTTCAAATTTTCAATCGTTAATAAAAAGTTCAAATACATTTTTTAAAACTTGTAGTGGATGACACTTGATGTTAATACAGTTTTTTCAAATATTAATTCATTAATTAAATTTAATTAATCAATTTTAGTTTTAGACCTAGAGCATCTCTTACTCTTGAATAGTAATTTACCTCTTGTTACCGTGTAAACGGTAGCACTGCGGTATCGCGGGTTTCTCCCGTCCTGTAGGTTGCGAGATCGAATCCCCAACCTGACAAACTTTTTCTCTCTCTTTCCCCCATCCTAATCTAGCACAGTAGGCAAGGTTCTGGCAGGCAATCCTTTTTTTCAATTCCTACTATTAGTTCACACTCAAATTTTTCTTTGTTAACCTAAGTAGGAATTGACTTTAAAATTTTTTTTTATATATTACTTGTTATGCATACCTTACTGTAGGTCTGAAATTTACGTCTATTTATCACGTTACGAAATTCAACTTTTCAATTTTTAAACGGAAGTGATTAAATTTTGAGAGATTTTCAATTTTTAAGAGGGTGAATCTAAAATTATCCAAGCAAAATTCTTTGCAAGGTATCTCTATGAAACTATATACAACGTATCTTTGTTTTGTTTCCTTAAACTGTCGTCGAAATTTTTCAACTAGCGTTAAAATTCAAAAAATTAATTTTTTTCCAAGGCAAAAATTACATAAAAAGGTATTTTTTTAACCCATCAAAGCGTTTTAAAATTTTATAAATTGTAAAATTTTAATAAATCTGGAAGAAGAGTTATTTTTAAACCTTTTCTATGAACCTACGGGAAAAATATATGCAAAGAGAAATGTTCGTTCAACAGCTATAGCAAAAATTAAACATGGTTTAAATTAGAAATTTGAAATACACTGCTGGCCACCCAAATTGCAACACCAAGAAAGACAAGAGATATCACAACAAAATTTATTTTGTGGATAACATGTTGACCAAGTATCAAATGATTAAATTTATAGACTTCTGTGAAGTGTGGTTCCTGCCAAAATCAGTAGCCAGAGTAGCCGCCATTGTTGGAGATCACCGCTGCCACACGCCTCGGCATTGATTCAAAGATACTTTGGATGAGTTCGTGCGGTACAGCAGACCAAGCAGCTTCCACACGTTGCCAAAGTTGATCTGCTGTGGCAGCTGGGGATGGAATCTGGGTCAATCGTAGAGCAACCATGGACCACATGTTTTCTATCGGCGAAAGATCCGGAGAGCGAGGCTGCCAGGGAAGCAATTCAATCTGGCGATTGACAAAGAACCGTTGGACAATGCGTGCCACGCGTGGTCGTGCATTATCCTGTTGAAACATGGCTGTGGGCAAGCCCTGAAGGAAAGGAAGGACAACTGGCTCCAACACCTCGGAGATGTAGCGCTGGCTGTTTAAAGTACCGGCAATGCGTACTAGAGGTGTGCGAGAGTGATATCCAATACCGCCCCATACCATAATACCCGGTGCAGGACCAGTGTGGCGGTGCATAACGCAGCTGTTCAGCATCCTCTCTTCACGGTGTCTCCAGACTCGAATGTGACCATCGTGGTGTTGCAGACAGAAGCGTGACTCGTCAGTAAAGACAATTTCATTCCATTCTGCCGTCCACATCCTTCTGTCATCGCACCATTGGCGGCGGAGACGTCTGTGGTTCTGCGTCAAGGGTAGAAAAAGCAATGGACGTCTTGCGGACAGACCACTCTGCTGTAAACGGCGTCGAATGGTACGCGCAGACACTGGATGATGCGTTACAGACTGCATGTGCTGTGCTATGGTTCATGATGTGACTGAGCGATCCGTCACTGCCATGCGCACAATTTGCCTGTCATCACGTGAAGTGGTGCGCTGAGGTGGATGCGATCGAACACGCCGGTCCGTCGTACCCTCCTGCATCCAACGATCACATATCCGCATTACAGTTGTTTGGTTTCGTCCAACACGACTACCGATTTCCCTGAAAGATAATCCACAATCTTGGTAGGCCACTATCCTTCCTCTGTCGAACTCGGATACTGGTTCAAAAGATGATCGCTGTTTTCGAAGAGGCATAATTGATCGTTTTTTTGAAAAAACCACAAGAATAACACAATTGCCGAAGTTGAAATCGTCGAAATCTCCAAGCCTTAAATAGCTCTTTGAAGTGGCGCCACAGGCGCGCGTGATGTGCGTCTTAGCTGAAATTCTAATCATTTGCATATCTCACCTCCGCTAATGCATGTTGTAAATTTCATGTTATTTGCATGTTTCCTTCAGGGTGTTGCATTTACAGTGGCCAGCAGTGTATATATGTATGCATGCATGTCAAAATTTTGACGCATCTTAGTAATTTTCTGTCAAACTGTTTACTGCTTGGCCAAGCGATACAGACTAGGTTTGGCTCGCTGCCAAAATTATAACTCGCGACGCAGGGCATCTGAAATTTTGCTTTCCGGAGGATCGTTATGGAGGAGCGTAATCCTACGTTAAAAAGGAATAATAGGTAGAAAATTAAAGGTTTAAAAATAACCTATCAATCTTGATAGAAAGTTCTAGGTTTAATTTTTTGCAAAAACTAGTCTTTATAGCCATTAAAAATTACTAATTAACACACAATTTCAATTAGTTCGTGATATTTGGCGGTATTCTCTCATCCGAGCAACCTGGTGTTCAGAATTGGGATGTGTATCCATGTGTAAATCGGATTGCTATTAGAAGGATATAAATTTTTTTTTGTGTTTTGTATTTAAGGTATCTGCCTCCGTCGAAATGGCTGATTTGGTACAAAATTTTTAATTTTTTTTTACCGCTCTATTTCAAAGGCCAGTCTTTTAGGATTCTAAACTGCTTCGCTTTTACAGAGGCTGTTCGCACATTTTTTAGACAATTTTGGTAAGCGGTAATAAAAAATCGTTTGCTGCAAAAGAAATAATTGCAATTGTACTATGTTTTTAAAAGTCAAAATTATCGTCTGCGGCTTGAAAGTTTTGTTTTTATTCAAAATGGCGTTTTTAACAAAGCAGTGGTTCGAAGGCTACATTTATGCTCTTTCCGAAGAGAAATATGCATACTCCGTTATCCGAAAACGATGTGAGAGTCATGGTTTTGTGATATCTAAAGCGTCGATAGGTAATATCGTCAACAAGAAAGGAAAAAAACGTCAAATTGGAGCCTCAAGTGGGCCAAAAATTCCAAACAAGTATCCAAGGAAAAAACGGACATCTTCGACTATTGCAAAGGTACGTTGTTTAATGTTAAAAGAAAATCCACCTAGTCAAAGGACAGTTGCAAAATCATTAAAATGCTCGGTGTCCACTGTAAACAAAATGATAAACAATGATAAACGTTGATTTAAATCTTAAGAAAGCGAAAAAACGCAATGTGCATCGTCTTCCGAATCATATCGCTGAACGCAGAATTCTATATGAGAACAGCAGAATTCTATATGAGAAACACCTATCCAAAGAAAAATGGAAAACAATTGTCACAATAGATGAATCATGGGTGTATTTAAATGACTGCAACAAAAAAGGAGCCATTTATTATCATAAAAGGGGAGAAAAAAATTTAAGTACATGGTTCAAAGAATCGAAAGAAAGTTTTTCTAAGGGATTCATGATTGTTGCTGGATTTTCTTATAATGGCAAGTTAAAAATAAAGAGAGTGAAAAAAAATGTCAAGATTAACTCCAAATACTATCAGGAACATATTTTATCGCCAATTTTTCTGAATGAAATACCATCGCTTTACCCACAGTGCCATCAATCTGTGAGACTCCATCAGAACAAAGCTAGCAGTCACACATCAAAATCCACTGAAAATTTCCTAAATGAAATGGAACAAAAAACTGGTATCAAGGCCATATCTTTCACTGATATCCCTACTAAATCTCCCGATGTATCACCTATGGATTTTTGTGCTTTCGGACTTTTAAAATCTGCATTATCCAAACGCCGTCCCAAAACCCTTACAGGACTCTGGAAAGCTGTTCAGGAGGGATGGGATAGAATACCTCTTCTGACACTTCAAAAGGCATTATTATCCTGGAAATTGCAGTGTCGAAAGATAGTCCAGAATAAGGTATGTCAAATAGAACATTTAAAACACAAGAATTTTATGTAATTTAGTTTTGTGAATACAACATACATCGTCTAAAAAATGTGTGAACAGTCTCTGTATCCGTACATCATTGGAGGAGAAATTATGGCCAAGTTAATGAACCGAAAGCGATATTAAGGGGACAGTGAACTTTCAAAATTGTGAAATTTGCCCAAAAATTCGATTTTTTTATTTTATTGAATTGTGAAACTACGGACGAGTAGGAATGTGTTGCAAAAATAATTTTTAATTTCTTTGATTACTTTCCTAGTTATAGGCATTTGTATTTAATTTAGATATTATGTGGTTACTAATCGCAATAACTTTAAATGTGTTTTTCTCAAAATAAAAATTTTCGTGTCATACGAATATTCAAACTGCTCCGGGCGCATTTCTAATAATCGTATTGCTATGAAATTTAAGTTTTACATACTTAACTGTATATCAAATAAATCTTATGGAAAATAATTATGCTTCTTAGATCAGAATTTCTAAATTTTGTACTCGAAAAGATGATTTATAGGTATTTTGCGTAATAAAAAGGGTGTTTTCACTGTTATTATTTTTTTCTCTTTATATTTTTAATGAATGCTTAAAATAAGCTATAAGGTTCATTGTTAGTTCTATAAGGTATCCTGTCAATAAAAATTACCATATTATATGCAAAAAAAAATGCGCGTGGAACATTTTTAATGAGGCCAATTTTTGATATAATTACTAATTCAAAATTCATAACTTACTAATATTTCATCATTAAATTTTTACCACTTTTACATATCCATGGTATTAATCACATATTCAAATTTCAAGCAAATCCATTGAAAACAAAAAAAGTTTGGTTTGAAGGTCCACTGTCCCCTTAAAAGACCGAAAGTAGCCTCTTTTAAAGGCATTTTCGAGAAAACTCCTTTTTCAGTTACTTTTGTAAGTTAGAAAGCTAATGATTTAAAAAGCTTTCGATATATTTCGATGAAATTTTACAATACTATTTGACATATTACTTACTACATTTTGAATTCAAATCTAAGCTATGTGTGTTAACTTAATACTTATACAGGTACCTGTACTAAAATTAAAGATAATTTCTTTTAAAAAAATCAGTTTGTTTTCACTGTTTTTGAAATATTTCAGTGAGTTTTGGAAATATTGTAAAACTTTTACTTCACAACACAGGTAAGTGTCACTGTAGTAAATAATATAAAGGAAATTAACCTTTAGCTTACGGGGCCCGTCTTTCCGATTCCGTCTTTAGAACGGACCCCCCCTCCCCCCCCCCCGCCTTTGAAATATAACATATCTATCTATTATATAAATAGATAGATATGTTATATATATATATATATATATATATATATATATATATATATATATATATATATATATATATATATATATACAGTGATTTCCGCTTATAAGAATCACATTTGTTATTACTGTTTTTGATTCTTATAAGCGGTAGATTCTTAAAGCCGAAATTTAGGTTTTTGAACAGACCAACACACACCTATATATACATATATGAGATAATTTACCATAAAATGCTCTTTGATTTACGTTAATTATCTTTTATTAAAATTATTTTTTATAATTTTAAAAATACAACTTAATTTCTAGACCTATAAGTAGATACACATGATTATAGTAAGAGGAGAAAAAAAAATCCAATATTTGTTACAACATACCTGCTTAACAGTTTTAACATTTCAACTACAGGAAGGGAGCAAGAAAAAGTTTTCTATGGCAGTTTGACGTAATGAAGTTTTCAGGAGGCTGTTTCAATACTCTTTCAAGACTAATAATCTCAGACGAAGATTCACCTTCTAGCTTACGTTTCACGGTTTTATAACGTGCTGAATCTACTAAAGTCACGTTTGCTAAGTGATAGTGGACACTTCACCGAAGATTTATGTGTTTCAAGGTCCAGGAAGCCGCAAGCAGGATGTGGGAGGTGGGATAAAAGAGTCCCTATTTTTGTTTGTCAGTGGAGAAAAGTGAAATCGGACCCGGACGGGTAAAGATACCCCCGGGTCAAGCTAATAGGACAGTGTTGTGCTAAAGCGTTTAAGGGGAAACTATTATGTTATGTCTAACAAAGAAAGGGATGAATTTTACGAGTATATTCCATCCCATCTTATCAATCTTTCTTTAAAAAAGAAAAGAAAGAACTTCGTGCCTTTTGAGGGTTTAAGTGGTTTTTTCGGAAAAATGAAAGGAAAGCGAAGTGTGCAAGCTGATTCTTAAAACCGGTGGATTGATTCTTTAAAGCGAAAATTTTAACATGGGAACAATACACTTGTTTTTGTTTTCGCGATATTGATTCTTATAGACGGGTGATCCTTATAACCACTGATCACTATAAGCGTGGTTACTGTATATATATATATATATATATATATATATATATATATATATATATATATATATGACGGGCGTTGGATTAACACCCGCTATAATATATATACCTGCAGTCATCGTGTCCGTTAACAGGGCTGGTGAGTGTAAGGCCCTTTGATCAATAAACAGTCCATAATTCAAGTCAATCAGTTTAATTCTTTTTTTCAAGAGAACCACGCTCAAAGTCTATCTCCTAGTATCGTCATTTTCAAAAACTCCGCGGCGTCGTTAGCAACGACCTTCCAGCTTAATCTGCCACTACTTCTATTATTCTTCTCAGAGCATCCCCCCTATCGCGCATTCTCAAAACACCATATGGAATCTTCCAGAACAGTCTTTTGTTTATGTTAGCAATATCTTCGCGCGCTAAACCTGTACATCTAAAATAGATTCCCTCGGTGGAACTTCACTTTACTTTCGCGGATCGAGGTCACTTCCCGAAACGGGGAAAAACCCTTTTCAACGCGTTTTGACAATGATTTTAATGTTAAGTTTTGCTATTTTAAAGCCCCCTGAAATTTCCTCAATTAATTTTTTGACATATATATATATATATATATATATTGTTGTGTATCGCTTTATAATTAAAAAAATATTAAATTAAATTAAGCCATGGCTAAAAAAATACTTATCTTATCGGATAGCTTAAAAGCCTCGAGATCACTTCTATGCTCCATCGTCTTCGTACATCGGGAGAGTCAATACTCCAGGTCCAGGGTCTTTGTTCAAACATCTTCATCATGGTGTTCTACCCAGTTCCTGTAGGCACCGAACAGGCAGCATGGATTAGGGCAGAGACAACCAGCTAGAGCTTCCGTCAGCGAGGCAATCAGCTGCTGAGAAAATATTTTCTATTATTCTTCTCAGAAAAAATAAAGGTCTGCACACAAAAAAATCCCCTTATTTTTTGTGCGCAGCCCTTTTATAATCTTTTTTAGTCCATTCCACGTGGTACTTTTAATTACATCATCTGTGCTGTTACTGACCTCAAGCATGTCCAAGAGCTTCTGACCCTCTCACATCCGGGTACAAACATATGGTGGGGGAGCCCCAGGTGGTCCTCCTGTCGTATTGCTTGTCTTAATTATTTATTTTGGGCGTGATTCGTAAATTATTTTGGTTAGTACAAATTATTTATTTATAGACATTATTTGGGTGCGTTGTGTTTTATTATTTATTTGGTTGAATACAACCCAAGGTTCTAGACAATTTGGCAAACGAACAGGTGAAACAAACTTTGCCTCTAAACCTTCCTTTAGATCAACTACAAACACAAGGATGACAGACTAAATTTTCATATTTACAAAAAAAAATCTAATTTATTTACAACACTACTATTTACAATTTAAATGAATAACAATATCAACAAAAAAAACTTAGTACACAAATTACTCATTTTTCATTTACTTTTAGCATTTCTTTTTAAATTATATTCAATGAGATGTATATCGTTTATCCTATACCTTTTTAGATTCAGGGACCATATAATTATTAAACTAACTCATAGCCAAGAACTCCTATTCATCAAAATTGTCTTTAAAAAAAAACACTGGTCCTGCACTAATCTTTCATTTAGCACGGTGGGGTCTGAACAAAACAAAATGATTTTCACTCACTCAGTTTGATGATGTCGCACTGGGACTCGGTTGTCGAAGCTCTGCTTATGCTTGGGGTATCGCTCCTTCCTTCTAGGTAGTGGGTGCGCTGCGTCTCTAGGCTGTCGTGGGTATCCTTCTACTCTTTCCAAAATGATGGGGCACTCATTAGGAAAATGATGACATCGACTTCTCTTGATCCAAAGTCACGCTCAATTCCGGGAAGACTCGACCAGATCTCTAATATTAAGGCGCATCCTCTCTATTCCGTCTCTATTCCGTCTCTATTCTCTTGATCCAAATCACTCTTAGCTCCAGGAAGACTCGTCCGGATCTCCAATATTACGGCGCATCCTCTTTGTCACCTCGTCTGTATTCTCTTGATAAAAAATAACTCTTAGTTTCGGGAAGATTCGACCGGATCTCCAATATTTAAAAATGCCAATCTTTTCATCACTTTCGATGCTAAGGCACCAGGAAAGATCAACCAGTGTCCGGAAAACGAAACCTCTTTCTCGTACTGTCGGCCAACTCCCGGGAATGCTCAACCGGTCTCCGACATTTTGAAATACCAATCTCTTCATCTCCCTGCAATGCTAAAGCACCGGGAAAAGTCAACCGGGCCGGCACGCAGAACAGAATCCTCGAAAAAACTCTTTCTATTTATATTATTTTTTCACATCATTGTCCACGCCTTCTCATAACTCCTAATCCATTCAGGAAAGCTTTCAAAAATCCACCACTTAGCATCAATTTTCATTTCTTTGATTGGATAACCCCTCAACACATGCACGCCTTTCCTTGCGTCACAATCCAGACCACCCAAAGTCCAGTCCACATGCTTTACGGTCTACCTCCCAAACAGACCCTCATAAATTTGTTGACAATAGTGTATTTTACTTTAACGTCAATTGTGGCTCCAATCCCCGCTAATCTTGTCTAGGATCGGAAACCACAGACCCCCAACTTCGCTTAGCCGCTTTTAAATTGGCTAAGTCACAAAGACGACTGTCCCGTTCTCTAATCAAAGGCGGCTTCCTAACGTTCTAACAAAAATGTAATGAAAACAGCCTTTGATCACTTTATCTCTCTAAAAAAATTAATTTTTCTTTAAAATCGAAGGCGCTTTATTACACCTCCCATCAGCACATTCCTTTGCAAAAAGTGGGTAAAATCGTCTCTTTTTTTGAATGCAACTGAATAAACTGTACCGCCATTTTTTTTAAGATTCTCGAGAAGCACCTCTGTGTTTCAAACCAATACGCGATAAACCAAATATATATATATATATATATATATATATATAAAAGAAAAAAATTAAGCGTATAACACTTAAAAATAAAAAGGGGAAAATTAAATAAAAAGACCAAACAAAGATTAATTTAAAAAAAAACTTTACCTTGAGTCAGTCAATCCACATGAAAAAAAATTAAAATAAATTGAAAATTGTCAGTCAATCAAACACAAACATACATTAAATTCCTGCATGTTACATTTATAGTACATAAAACATGATTTATCATTTGCTCAACTTTCATGAATGCCACCACAATCAATCCGCGCGAAAATTAATCTAATGACACCCATCAAAGATAAACAATAGGTGGAGAAAATTATTAAAGTATTTAATTCACTGTATATTTAATTTATATATATATATTTAAATTATAAAGCGATACACAACAATATATATATATTCAATCTTGGGCCCGTATTCTTGGAATACATGCTATTCGACCCCATAAGGAAAAGGTTAAAATATATTAAGTTGGAGCGTAGGCTCTTTGACGTAAGCCCTAAATTGTACTGGAAATTTATATAAAATTTCCTCTGTTTTAAAATGTTATAACATTTTTACAAAGATTACATTTTTTTTCATGATTTTATATCACATTTGAACTTAAAATATGTGTGTTCAATCAGTTCTGTATATTTTTGAAAAAAAGGACTCCGAAACCAGATGCAGAAACAATTTCATTACTTTACAAAATATACCCGAGTTTAAATAATAGCATTTGTAGAATGACGTATGTGGAAATTATAGAAATTTCCTAAAAGGCACACTTTGAAATATCCAAGCTTTACATATTTAATTACAGCGTTAAATCTTAACTGCCTTGGCATTAACTCCGAGCATTAACAATCTCGGCCTGGTAGGAAAAACAGCACAAAAACAGGCGTGGTGGAAAATATCTTAACCGCGCACGACATGTTTTTACGATACCACTGATCAGATTATATCAACTCACCGGTCATTTATCGCGTTATAAACAGCTGGTTGTAAAGTCATTTGGCTCTGATGAGTCAGAAGATTAGGAAAGAATTAACGGGAGATAGTCAAAAACGAATGACTCAAAAATGTGGTGCTTATGAAGTGACAGATTTTACATTAGAATCAAGAGTCTGCATTTCTCAATTTATAATTCAACTAGCTGAATAACCGTGTTTCGCTACGGAGTACATTCAAATTAAATACAACTGTCAATGTATGCAATTAATGACAAAAAAATATATATATCTATATATATATTTATAATAAATACGACGATCAATATATACAACTGATGTACAAAATATATATATATATTTATAAAAAAATCGTAAGTGATATCTTTATAGACAAAATAATGTCCAATCGTGTGCCACATTAGCAAGAAATTTTTTTTTGTCTATTTAGTTGTTATGCACGTGACGATAAATTTATTTACAGTACCAGAAAAAAATCACGTGATCGGCATTTAATAAATTAAATTCTAAAAATTAATTTTTAAAAATTCACCATAAATCAGAAAATGGTGGTAAAGATTCGAAAAAAGTCTCATTTTAAAGGAATTTGTATGATCTTTCTCGTAATATAAATTTTATAACCCTCAAATTATTATTTTTAATGCAAACTTAAAAAAATTACTAAAACAGATTGAAAATTTAATTTTAAAAAATCTAAGAAGAATTTTTCAAAAATCTCTCTTAGCGCACCTCTACACTATAAGAAGAATCACCATGCAAAATTTCAGCCCTTTAGGTCCAGCGGTTTGGTCTGTGTGTCGTATGTCAGTCAGCGAGTCAGTTACGGAACTGTTTTATATATATACTAGCTGAAAACCCGCGCTTCGCTACGGAGTACATTCAAATTAAATACAACGGTCAGTGTATGAAATTGATGCCAAATATATATATATATATATATATATATATATATATTTATAGTAAATATGACGATCAATGTATACAATTGATGTAGAAAAAAATATATATTTATAAATAAATCGTAAGGGATATTTTTAAAGACAAAATAATATCCAATCGTCTGCCGCATTAGCAAGAAAATTTTTTTTTGTCTATTTAGTTGTTACGCACGCGACGATAATTTTATTTAAAGTACCAGAAAAAGAAATCACGTGATCGGCATTTAATAAATTAAATTCTAAAAATGAATCTTTAAAAATTCACCAAAAATCAGAAAATGGAGGTAAAGATTCGAAAAAGATGTCATTTTAAAGGAATTTTTATGATCTTTCTCGTGATATAAATTTTATAACCCTCAATGTATTACTTTAAATGCAAACTAAAAAAAGTTTAAAAAACAGCTTAAAAATTTAATTTAAAAAAATCTAAGAAGAATTTTTGAAAAATCTTTCTTAGTGCACCCCTACACTATTAGAAGAATCACCATGCAAAATTTCAGCCCTTTAGGTCCAGCGGTTTGGTCTGTGCGTTGTATGTCAGTCGGTGAATGAATGAATCAGTCAGTTACGGAACTGTTCTATATATATAGATAGACTAGCTGAATACCCGTGTTTCGCTACGGAGTACATTCAAATTAAATACAACGGTCAATGTATGGAGTTAATGCCAATATATATATATATATATATATATATATATATATATATATATAATAAATACAACGGTCAATGTATGAAATTAATACAAAAAATATTTATAAAAAAATCCAGACGGATATTTTTATAGACAAAATATTGTGGTAGGAAATATTCAAATTAAATCTAATAGAACATACTAAAGAATATAGTACAGTTTGAGGAACATTTCTGTTACTATATTTTAAGATTTTTTTTGGATAGTGTCCAATCGTCTGCCGCATTTGAAAGAAAAAAAATGTCAATTTATTTCGCTGTTATGCACGTGACGCAAAATTAATTTAAAGTATCACAAAAAGAAAAGAAACCGCGTGATCAGCATTTTATAAATTAAATTCTAAAAATTAATCTTTAAAAATTCACCAAAAATCAGAAAATGGAGGTAAAGATTCGAAAAAGATTTCATTTTTAAAGAATTTTTATAATCTTTCTCGTGATATAAATTTTATAACCCTCAGATTATTATTTTAAATGCAAACTTTAAAGAATGTTGCAAAAACAGCTTAAAAATTTAATTTAAAAAAATCTAAGAAGAATTTTTCAAAAATCTTTCTTGTTGCACCCCTACACTATAAGAAGAATCGCTATGCAAAATTTCAACCCTTTAGGTCCAGCGATTTGGTATATGCGTTATCTGTGAGTCAGTCAGTCAGTTACGGAACTGTTTTTTATATATATAAATTATGTAGAACATTATCATAACTGAATATTGCCATATATAACCGTCTGTGTTAATCAGTTAATCCGTAAAAATTAGTTTTAAATCAATGCACATGAAAGCTTTCAAGTTAAGGGACTAAAATAAATGAAGATAACCCAGAAACAGTAAATTATTTATTCAGAACACACGCGCATGTTTGATGCGCTCTTATATGCTAACAGTGCTTGTTCTTACAATCATACACTCACCCTCCGTGATGAAGTTTTTTAAAATTTTAGTCTAATTATATTGTATTGAGTGTTTATGAAAATATCAAGGGTCTGTGAAAACGTAACTAATTGTTATTCTTTTTAATTATTAAAAAAGAATTCAAATTATATATATATATATAAAGGCAAATGCTATGTCTGTCGTGTCACAATGCCGGGTGAACCGGGCTTCCATTATGAAATTCGGCCATATTTGAAAATCTCGAAATCGATGGATTTTTTTTTCATGAAAGTACATAAATATTACATAGTTGGAAAGAGCTTAAAAAACTGATAATTTTTTCTGCTTACACTTATTCTGTTACTTTAATAGTTTTAGAGATATTTAAATTCTAAATGCATACTCCACTGAACAAAACGTAAACACAGCGTGATTCATTCACAGCGTGATTCTCACTATAAAATGAATCACTGACAAGATCTATTTTACCATCATGTTTTGTTTTGCTTTTATTGAAGTTTGTATAATATTTTTCATTGCTTACTACGGGTTAAAATAATTTTTTGTATTATTGATAACTGAATTAGTTGCATTCTATTCTTTTGGTTCTATTTTTAATATGTAGTGGCTTGGCTGGTAGCACACTAAATAACTATTTTTCGTTATTTATATAAATAATTTTATTTTAGAAAGCGCATCAATTTTGATTATCGTTTGCTTGCAGAATGACAACGATTTTTAATAAAAAAAAGCTGATTGTATTCTTTTTTGCTGTTCTAACAAGTCTTTAAGGATTGTGAAGCAGAAATTGGGCGATTTTTATATTGGGTTTTCTTTTTATTCATGCCTTATAACATGTCACGTGCGTTTTTTCTTATGTTATTTATACTGTGTTTAGTTTTTAAATTGATTTTGGTTAACAATTATTCCACAATTTGACATTTTTACTTTATAGTTTTTAGTGGTACAGTTTGCAAAATGTTTTTGTGTATTACTGCCGAAAGAAATTGTTTTAAAGTTTTTCATGAATTTTAATTTCAATTGATAAATGATTAACTGCTATTAGCTATTAGTAATACACTTTTAAAATTCAATAATTAACTTTTTTAATTAAATTTTAGTTTAAAATTCAATAATTAACTTAATATTAACTTTTTAAAGTTTATTAGTTTATCTAAATAAAGTTTTTTGTTTAAATGCTTTTGTGCAGGTTTGTCATTATTTATCGTGTTTATGACGTCAACATCCAATAAAATGAATGTGCTTGCTCCCCTGAAATATTAAAAAATTTTAAATTCATTAATTTTTTGAAAAACAAGCTTTTTAATGCCCATTTGTTTTAATCTCTATATATAAAACAGTTCCGTAACTGACTCACTGACTGACAAACAACGCACACACCAAACCGCTGGACCTAAAGGGCCGAAATTTTGTATAGCGATTCTTCGTATGGTTTAGGTGTGCATTAAGAGAGATTTTTGAAAAATTCTTCTTAGATTTTTTAAAATTAAATTTTCAATCTGTTTTAGTAATTTTTTTAAGTTTGCATTAAAAATAATAATTTGAGGGTTATAAAATTTATATTACGAGAAAGATCATACAAATTCCTTTAAAATGAGACTTTTTTCGAATCTTTACCACCATTTTCTGATTTATGGTGAATTTTTAAAAATTAATTTTTAGAATTTAATTTATTAAATGCCGATCACGTGATTTTTTTTCTGGTACTGTAAATAAATTTATCGTCACGTGCATAACAACTAAATAGACAAAAAAAAATTTCTTGCTAATGTGGCACACGATTGGACATTATTTTGTCTATAAAGATATCACTTACGATTATTTTATAAATATATATATATTTTGTACATCAGTTGTATATATTGATCGTCGTATTTATTATAAATATATATATAGATATATATATTTTTTGTCATTAATTGCATACATTGACAGTTGTATTTAATTTGAATGTACTCCGTAGCGAAACACGGTTATTCAGCTAGTTGAATTATAAATTGAGAAATGCAGACTCTTGATTCTAATGTAAAATCTGTCACTTCATAAGCACCACATTTTTGAGTCATTCGTTTTTGACTATCTCCCGTTAATTCTTTCCTAATCTTCTGACTCATCAGAGCCAAATGACTTTACAACCAGCTGTTTATAACGCGATAAATGACCGGTGAGTTGATATAATCTGATCAGTGGTATCGTAAAAACATGTCGTGCGCGGTTAAGATATTTTCCATCACGCCTGTTTTTGTGCTGTTTTCCTACCAGGCCGAGATTGTTAATGCTCGGAGTTAATGCCAAGGCAGTTAAGATTTAACGCTGTAATTAAATATGTAAAGCTTGGATATTTCAAAGTGTGCCTTTTAGGAAATTTCTATAATTTCCACATACGTCATTCTACAAATGCTATTATTTAAACTCGGGTATATTTTGTAAAGTAATGAAATTGTTTCTGCATCTGGTTTCGGAGTCCTTTTTTTCAAAAATATTTTTTACTTTAAATAAATTTATCGTCATGTGCATAACAACTAAACAGACAAAAAAATGTTTTTTTCTTTCTAATGCAGCAGACGATTGGATATTATCAAAATAAATAAATATCCCTTACGATTATATATATATATATATATATATATATATATATATATATATATATATATTACATCAATTGTATACATTGATCGTCACATTTATTATAGATATATATATTTATTTTTTTGGCGTTAATTGCATACATTGACCGTTGTATTGAATTTGAATATACTCCGTAGCAAAGCGCGGGTTTTCAGCTAGTAAACTATAATTATAAAAAAATATTTAAATTTTATTTTGTTTGAGTCTCAAGATGTTAATGCTGTTCCGTTAGAATTTAATTCCAGACTGGCACATGACAATTTATCTTTTTGTAATGCAGGTATGCTCATATCATACCAGGTGGTTTCGAGTGTTAATACGAATAACAAATTTTTCTTTTTGTGGAGTGGGGGAGACTGCAAATTAATAGTGCCTCTTATGAAAATTCTCCCTCTCAATCAGTCAATTCAAAGCCGTCTGTCTGGTGGACGGATGGCCTGAGCGTAGCTGACCGAAGCCCGGCTAGTCTATATATATAAAACAGTTCCGTAACTGACTCACTGACTGACATACAACGCACAGACCAAACCGTTGGACCTAGATGGCTGAAATTTTGCATGGCGATTCTTCTTATCGTGTAGGGATGCACTAAGAAAGATTTTTCAAAAATTCTTCTTAGATTTTTTAAAATTAAATTTTTAAGCTGTTTTAGTGACTTTTTTTAAGTTTACAGTTAAAATAATAATTTGAGGGTTATAAAATTTATATCACGAGAAAGATCCTAAAAATTCCTTTAAAATGAAATCTTTTTCGAATCTTTACCTCCATTTCCTGATGTTTGGTGAATTTTTAAAGATTAATTTTTAGAATTAAATTTATTAAATACCGATCACGAGATTTCTTTTTCTGGAACTTTAAATAAATTTATCGTCACGTGCATAACAACTAAATAAACAAAAAATTTTTTTTTTCCTTTCTGATGCGGCAGACGATTGGACATTATCCAAAAAAATATTAAAGTACAGTAAAAGAAATGTTCTACAAACTATACTATACTAACTGTACTATATTCTTTAGTATTCTTTATATTAGATTTAATTTGAAAATTTTCTTCTACATTATTTTGTCTATAAAATTATCCTTTACGATTTTCTTATATATATATATATATATATATATATATATATATATATATATATATATATATATATATATTTTTTTTTTTTTTTTTTTTACATCAATTGTATACATTGATCGTCGTATTTATCATATAATATATATATATATATATTTGGCATGAATTGCATACATTGACCGTTGTATTTAATTTGAATGTACTCCGTAGGGAAGTACGGGTTTTCAGCTAGTCTAAGTATAAAGAAAAACTTGGAAATAAAAACTGCATTCATGTCTTTAATCCGCCTTTCATAATTTTCAGCATCAACAAGTATATGGCACTAACGATCGAGTAAAAGAAAAAGATTCAATAATTGCTCATTAAACGAAATTTAAAAAAAAATTACGCTTTCTTTGACAGCAAGTTTAAAGAAGATTCAAGTATTAGAGAGACTAAAATAATGGCGTAATACCAAATATAGAATTGAAAAAACGTTATCAACTAAACATTTGATTTTTCTCACACGTAAATAAATATCCCTTTTTTCTTTTTTTAAAAAAATAAAATTAAGCAGGTGTCAATGATCTGAACTCCTTTTAACAGATTAAATAACGTTACAAGTTGGCATGTTAAGGATACATTGTTTATTAAAAGGGCTTAAAACGTTTTAAAAATGTTTTCCTTTGAAAATTTTGACGCATGGCAAAATCCCTAAGTCGTCACTCAATAGAAAAATGCTTTGACAAGTTAAACAGAGTGAAGGCAGCAGCAGAGTAACAATTATAAGTTCTCAATGCGTGTTGCTTCAACGATCGTTTTTAATTTATCATATTACTAGCTGAAAACCCGTGCTTCGCTAAGGAGTACATTCAAATTAAATACAACGGTCAACGTATGCAATTTATGCCAAAAAATAAATATATATATTTATAATAAATGCGATGATCAATGTATACAATTGATGCAAAATATCTATCTATCTATATATATATATTTATAAAAAAATCGTAAGGGATATGCATTTTTTTGGGATAATATCCAATCGTCTGCTGCATTAGAAAGAGAAAAAAATATTTTTTTTGTCTATTTAGTCGTTACGCTCGTGACGATAAATTTATTGAAAGTACCAGAAAAAGAAATCACGTGATCGGCATTTAGTAAATTAAATTCTAAAAATTAATCTTTAAAAATTCACCAAAAATCAGGAAATGGAGGTAAAAATTCGAAAAAAATTTCATTTTGAAAGAATTTTTAAGATCTTTCTCGTGATATAAATTTTATAACCCTCAATGTATTATTTTTAATGCAAACGCAAAAAAAGTTTAAAAAACAGCTTAAAAATTTAATTTAAAAAAATCTATGAAGAATTTTTGAAAAATCTTTCTTAGTGCACCCCTACACTATTAGAAAAATCCCCATGCAAAATTTCAGCCCTTTAGGTCCAGCGGTTTGGTCTGTGCGTTGTATGTCATTCAGTCAGTCAGTCAGTGAATGAATGAGTCAGTTACGGAACTGTTTTATCTATATATATAAAACAGTTCCGTAACTGACTCATTCATTCATTCATTCATTCATTCACTGACTGACTGACATACAACGCACAGACCAAACCGCTGGACCTAAAGGGCTGAAATTTTGCATGGCGATTCTTCTTATAGTGCAGGGGTGCACTAAGAAAGATTTTTCAAAAATTGTTCTTAGATTTTTTTAAATTAAATTTTTAAGCTGTTTTTTAAACTTTTTTTACGTTTGCATTTAAAATAATAATTTGAGGGTTATAAAATTTATATCACAAGAAAGATCATAAAAATTCCTTTAAAATGAAATTTTTTTCGAATCTTTACCTCCAGTTCCTGATTTTTGGTGAATTTTTAAAGATTAATTTTTAGAATTTAATTTATTAAATGCTGATCACGTGACTTCCTTTTCTGGTACTTTAAATAAATTTATCGTCACCTGCATAAAAACTAAATAGACAAAAAATAATTTTTTTTCTTGCTAATGCGGCAGACGATTCGACATTATCCAAAAAAATATTAAAATACAGTAAAAGAAATGTTCTAGAAACTGTACTATATTAACTGTACTATATTCTTTAGTATTCTTTATATTAGATTTAATTTGAATATCTTCTTCTACATTATTTTGTCTATAAAAATATCCCTTACAATTTTTTTATAAATATATATATATTTTACATCAATTATATACATTGATCGTCGTATTTATTATATATATATTGGCATTAATTGCATACATTGACCGATGTTTTTACTTTGAATGTACTCCGTAGCGAAGTGCGGGTTTTCAGCTAGTATATATATATATAGATTACCTCCAAAATTTCAGATAAATGTCATAGGTAAAATAAATGGAAGAAATATATATATATTTCAATGCGCAGGCCTTTGTCCCTTTAAACATTCGTCTGTTATCACCTCGGTTATGCTGGCCACTTTATTATGGAGGTACCATATAGGTGGACTAGCATCGCCCCCTAAGAACCGGTTCCGTAATTTTGAACCGAGTAAAGCGACGAGACCGGAAACACTTGACCCCGCACCTCCAGAGGTATTTGGGGAACTTGGAGGACATTGCAGTTACGACAGATTTTTCCCGTACACCAGCCGCCGTTAGTGTACACACCGGTGGATTTGTCGGCGACGGGCATCGAACCCGCAACTTGCAGGTTACTGGCTCGATGCCTTTTGCCAAGTGGGCCATCTGCGCACCAGGCAAGAAATATAACTTCACCCGTTTTGAACTTTGTTCCAACTCACTTTAAGCTTGAACACTACGTATGAATATATACATTATGGAACTAAGGTTACGATGCGTGTACAAGTAAAACAAAAACCTATCAGCACAAATAGCTTTCTTCTCTTAAACATATAATGCTCTTTATTTCTTACCTAAAGTACCTTGAAATGACACGAGGTAATGTTGAATTGTTTCCAGGGCTCCAAGAGCTGAGTTGCAAAAGCTCTTTCTGATTGTTGCCTACCTCCCGATGACTTTTATCGACATATGTCTCCTTATATGTCGCGAATAGTGTTCACTTTCATTTGCGATTTCTAATAGGTTCCATAGCAAATGTTAGAGTCCTAGTAACTCGTAAGTACAAGTAACTCGTAAATATTTAGAGATATTTCGAATTTGGAATCCCCCCCCCAGCGAACTTATCGTTTGCCAAGCCCATAACAATGTTCTAAACCTATCTGCTTTGTACGTTGGAAGTGCATATATTTGCAATTCTAGACCCTTCCCCAAGAACATTTTGTGAGGTCCTTTTACTGTCGGATACATTCATATGAGAGTGGCTTGGGTAGATAAATTTCTTTTGAGCGCTTTTTCTGCATTTTTTTTCTTCGAGTATATATTATTATTAGCTGAAAACCCGCACTTCGCTACGGAGTACATTCAAATTAAATACAACGGTCAATGTATGCAATTAATGCCAAAAAAATATATACATATATATATATATATATATATATAATAAATACGACGATCAATGCATACAATAGATGTAAAAAAATATATTTATAAAAAAATCGTAAGAGATATTTTTATAGACAAAATAATGTAGAAGAAAATATTCAAATTAAATCTAAGAGGACATACTAAAGAATATAGTTCAGTTAATATAGTACAGTTTGAGGAACATATCTTTTACTGTATTTTAATATTTTTTTGGATAATGTACAATCGTCTGCCGCATTAGCAAGGGAAAAAATATTTTTTTTGTCTATGTCATTGTTATGGACGTGACGATAAATTTATTGAAAGTACCAGAAAAAGAAATCACGTGATCGGCATTTATTAAATTAAATTCTAAAAATGAATCTTTAAAAATTCACCAAAAATCAGAAAATCGAGGTAAAGATTCGAAAAAGATTTCATTTTAAAGGAATGTTTAGGATCTTTCTCGTGATATAAATTTAATAACCCTCAAATTATTATTTTAAATGCAAACTTAAAAAAAGCTATTAAAACAGCTTAAAAATTTAATTTAAAAAAATCTAAGACGAATTTTTCGAAAATCTCTCTTGGTGCATTCCTACGCCATAAGAAGGATCGCCATGCAAAATTTCAGCCCTTTAGGTCCAGCGGTTTGGTCTGTGCGTTGTATGTCAGTCAGTCAGTCAGTTACGGAGCTGTTTTATATATATAGATTATTATTTTTTAATTTTTTATTTCCAATGGTGGGTTACGAGACTATAAAAAAGAACAAACAAACAAAAGAGAACTAAAACGTCCGTGAACCGAAAAGCTATACAATATCTCTCCCACACTGCAGCTGGAGCTAGAACGGGGCAAGGCAGTATATTGGTAAAGTCCATGTCCTCTTGTCGATTACAGAGGCTTGCAAAAGGGTTCTGAACCGATATTTATAAGACAGGGATGTTTCAATAGGCAATCGTGGCCCCTCACTAGTCGAAGCAATACGACTGCTTTCTTCCTTGGCCATATCGGATAATATTTTTTAACGCAACGTGTATCGCAAACGTGTTTTAAGGGGATTGGTTGCAGCATCTTAGAAGCTGGTTTTCCTTCCGTGGAGTAAGCGATAGGGCCTGTTCACATAGGAGTCCGTTGCGTTGCGTTAAGGAAAAGATGACGTTGAGACGAAAATAAACCAATCAAAGTACTCCAAACGATTAGAGATGAAATTTTTAACGCCTATGATTGGTTTATTTTCCGTCTCAACGTCATCTTTTCCTTAACGCAACGCAACGGACTCCTATGTGAACAGGCCCTTAATGGAAATTATTTTAACTGTGACCGTTAAAATCCAACAGGCAGTTTATAATGGAACGGAGGGAAATCATTTTGGCCGTAATAAAGTTTAATTATTCTAATTACTCGAGGCCCTAAAAAGTATTATCTGAAACTTCAGCAATGTTGCTCCATCATATCTTATTTGAACTCCTCGCCAACAGTTCTTGTGAGAGGGAAAAGAACTGTTGGCGAGGTTCAACTGAGGCCAAAAGTTCCAAAACTTTATAAAGAGGGGAAATGATAGCTGCTTCACTAAATCCGTATTCGGTGCATAGCAAACCGTTTTACAAAGTTATTTAAACATACTCGTTTACATCCTTAAGGTAAGAGTGCATAAAACGGTCAGATTTGGCGAAATTTGGCGCGATTTCTTTTTCACCAATGGCTTGGCGCTTTATAGTGCTTGCTGTAAAGAAAAACTCGCCAACGCTTTTTTCGCAGACCTGTTAGGCTTAAAGTGCGAAATGTAAACAAAAACATCAATGGCGACCAAGAGAGAACAAATAAGTTGGAAAACAAACTTGCCGCTGAATTTAAGAAACTCGTAGGCGCACACGGAATCTTCGCTTCGCTCGGATACCCTTTCTCCCATCCGCTACGCTTCGTTACGCATCCGTCTAAAAACATTGCAGAAAATCCCCAGCCACTGGCTACGCGTACCGCTGGCTGTAGTACAGTAAAAAAAAGCTTCCGCTGGCAGTAGCGGTCAGTAAAACAAAGCTTACGCTAGCTGTAAGGGTGAAGTCGTAGGCGTAAACGGCAATTCTCCATACAATAACCTATTACACACCTATTTCCCATAAAATCCATCTTAAATCAACAACCTCAGTTCAATCATGTCACTCATTTTGACACAAACTACACTCTAAAATACATTAAAGAACATCACAAATTTGAAGGAGAAACAACACTGACGCCACAATCGCCTCAGCTTGGCAACCAAAAATTTTCGCCAACTTGGCGAAAAATCTGAGCTGACCGTCTTATGCACTCTAGTCCATCCGGTAACCTCAGAGTCATATACCCTGAATTAAGGATGTCTCTCATGTTTCGCATTTTTAGCAGTTTTTAGCATCATCATTAATTGCATTCCAAATTAACAGTTTTTGGACAGAGGCGGGATCAAAGTCAAATAGGGGGGGGGGACTAAAAGTCACGAAGGGATAACTGCATATTGCATTCTGTGGGCATAATCTTGTGGCGTCGGCTGTTGTATCAAGTAAATTTTATACGATAACAGGTTAAGGGGACAGTGGACTTTCAAAATTGTGAAATTTATCCAAAAATTCGATTTTTTTTTATTTTATTGAATTGTGAAACTACGGACGAGTAGGAATGTGTTG
>CAJRAI020000053.1:0-20000 GCA_907164885.2 Dolomedes plantarius
TATCTATATCAAAAGGATGCTTTCATAAAATTAAGGGTATTTGTTTAGGACACTTTTTAAAGTTAAAATCATTGAAAACTAAACACAAAATTATGAAAATTTTCTTTACAGTCTAAGAATAGCCTTTTTTGTTTGAAGAGAGGGGAAGGTGACATTTTCAGTTGACAATAAAAATTTGGGATATACTGGATCAAAATCAGAATAAAGGAAAAATAAAAGAAAAATTGTAACTTTGCTAGAGATTTGAAGAAATCCAGTCTGAAGTTCCTTTTTCATTTTCTGGAAACATCATTTTTCTGACTTTTGTGGCTAATTTTATATTTTCCAAACTATACATGGTTTTCCTGTGGTGAAAACTTTACTACCATGTAAAAATTAACATATCACATTTATGTGTTATTGATACTGGTGAGAACTATTGTGTACTAAGTAAGATAAGTAACTATAGAGATAACTAAGTATATTTTCTTTACAGTGTATTTCTCAAGGCTGGGACATCTCTGGTTGTGTCTCCTCTAGGGAGCAATTTTGGCTTACTTCAATAGAGCTCCCATTATAAGTAGGCAGCAAAAATTTGCAGTGTCGATTTGCCAATGTTGACAAGGCAAGTTCCTGCTGCATTAGAAGAATATTTATATATATATACAGGGTGAACCAAAAGTCTTACCCTGATTATAAAAATTCATTACAAAATTACCTTTAATATAATAATGTAACTTTTGTATCATTGGATAGGTCAGTTTTAGTAGTTTTTTTTATGCAATAAATGGCGTGAGTGCTCCTTCAAGAGTGACTCAGGGGAACCTTTGTAAGGAAGACATCATTTTTAGCCGAAATGCAGTCAATTCAAGAGAAAGCCCAATGTGTGCTTTGGTTTTACTAACCGAAATCGCCCATTAATGTTCAGCGTAAATTTTGACGTTGTTATGGACACAACCCTCCTGATGCAAAATCAATAAAGCAATGGTATGAAAGGTTTAAAGAAACAGGCAATGTTAAGGATCTTCCTAGAAGTGGCAGGCCTAGTGTGAGAGAAGCAAATGTTGATCGCATTTGGCAATCGTTTCAATGGAGTCTTAACTTGCACCTTCCCTCTTAACTTGCACCTTGCAAAGTTAAGAGGGAAGATCCGTAAATGTCAAGGAAAAGGTGTTAAATGCATATCTGAGCTGCATCTTGTAAAAAGAAGTTTCAAAACCGACTTTAGAATATATGAAGCTAACTTTACTAAGGTTTAAGGAGGGTTTTAAGGATAAACAAATTTAAGTCATGCTACAATATTGTAGGGAGAATTATTTTGGCTCATAAAGACAGACTTAAAGCAAAAGTTGAATCAGATTTGAACATTAGGAGCCAATTGAAAACTTTAGTAGTTCTTTGTATTATTAGTTTACTGTACAATTGGGCGAGGCCTAAAATCTTAGCATTTTTATCAATCTGTATAATTAAAAATAATAATAAATTTACTACAAAGAAAATTAAGAAGGTTAAAATTTAGAAATTGTAAAAGGCTATATGAACCCTTAAAAATATGTGATAGAAGCTATTTTTTACTGCATTACAAAACCCATTACTAAGTCAGCTTCATTATATCAATGAATTCACAAAAATATATCTTTCTGTAAGAAAAAGTTTGATCTAAAATAGATAGGTAAGTGTATGTCTTCACTTTTTTTCCTTCCTCCTATCCATTATTATTATTATTATTATTATTAGTTTTTTTTCCCGTCCATACATTACATAATCCCAATTAAAATATTAAATAATATTAAATCAAAAGTTTTTAAACTGATTAAAAATATTCATTTTTGTAAGTATATCTATAACTTTCATATTCAGCTCATTTAAAGGTTTAGCTGTATGTACTAGGTTATGACATACTGAATTTAGAAAACCTAATTTTTTATTGCTTTCCCACACAACCACACAGAGCTAATGGTCATCTATTAGAGCTCGAAATTCATCCATGACATCCAGGACGTACTATAGAGCTCTATAAGATTAAAAAATAGATGTCTAATAGTCGTACTTCACTTCGACGTCTATTAGAGATCTAAGACGTATTATATACATCTATAAGTCCTCCAAGTTTCGATCTCTAATAGATGAAGTCTCTATGGTCACGTCTATAAAAGATACTGATATATGACATCTTATGGAGCTCTTTAGACCAGCACCGTGCAAAAGCGCCATGATGAACAAACTACACCGCCTGCTGTGTTTCTTTGTTACCGAGTGCACCTGAATGCTTCATTTGGATCTATAATCACATCGGAATATTGCGGATATCCTTGCTCAACAAGTTTATATCGACTTCTTTTATTTGTTTTAAGGTAAGTGTTAATTCTTAAATAATTTATGCTTAAGGTATAAGGACACCTTTGAAACGTCCAATTTCTGTCAAAATATTGATTTTTATTTTTGCTATTTTATGAATGATCTTTTACTTTCAAATCTGTTTGAATTTTGTTTCTAGCTTGTCTAGAACCCAGTTTTAGATATTTTAATATTGCTTGGCTGTGAAATTTTACAACTGAAGTACGTTTCTGCAAACAGAAGTAAGCAAAAATGTTGTTTACATTGCTGTTTTTCATGATTTTGTTAGGAAAACTGATTATATACTCACATAAAACACAAAATAGTTTTTTAAGCATCTTAATAATATTAAGAATTACATCTGCCAACGTTATTTACCGAATTTTGTTTTAGAAATTGGCATTAAACTGTGCATTCCAAATCATTGTTTACGCACGAGTTTGCCCTTTGATAATCATTTGAAAGTCACTAAATCCATTTATTTTTTCTCGATATTTTTAGTTTTTTTTCAACGAAAATGCCAAAAAGTACTTCTAGAAAACGCAAACGTAAGTTTTATGGTAATAAATTTACAAATAAATAATAGTCCTGTTGAAAGTGAAATGCATAATTCTGATATGTTGGTGATTACCAAAGTTTTTCTGCCAGTTTTTCAAAGCTACAGACGGCTATTTCTATATCAACAAATGAAAACTGTGGTTCAATGAGTTGTTTTTAGAATTTTGGATAATAGAATTCTTTTAAATATAACTCTGCTGTCCAAGCTGTTTGCAGATAAACAAACATTATGTGAGGAATCAAGATATAGGCTGTGCTCACATTTTATATTCAGTGTAAAAACTGAGACTTCCATAAAGGTTTGGCATCTTCAAAAAAAAAAAATATATAAATTCTTCTGAATAAATACCAGACTAGTGTATGGCATGCACCAGATTGATAAAGGTTTTGCTGTAGCATATAAATTATGTTCAACGTTGAATTTACATACACTGACTAAAACAGCTTACAAAGCTTTGGAATGCAACAAAATGTCATAGCTGCACTTTTCACTGTGCTTCAAGCACGAATAACCCGAAAAGAATAGCATAATAATATAATTTGAAAAGCTATAAAATTTGGATAGTCTTAGAATTCATAACTCAATACTTTCAGAGTCAAATGAAATCAAAGACACGCAGGAAATTCCTTGAGAGCAGCTAGGAAAGAGAAAAAATTTACAGTTTTGGAAAGTAAAGAAGGGCAATTTTACAAAACGGGCGCATTTTAATGCGCCAATTTGTTGTTTATAATGCAAAAAAGTAAGGTAACAGTTATTTTTGCAGTTTTCTCAAAATATTAATTCCTCTTATTTTACCATACCCGAAACACTATATAACAAAATATGTTAAATTAAGAAATTGTTAAGAAAAGCTGATTAAATCTTTACCACAGCTAGTAATAGAGTATTTGAATTGAGAAATAGAGTATTGATCAGTGAAATTGTATATCAGTAATATTTTCCTCCTATTAGAGTTCATAGAAAATTTTATAGTATAGAAGTAACATTAATTGTTCATTTTAATAGACAAGTGTTTGAATGTTACAAAATATATTCTAGTAATATATTGTGTTGTTAGTGGCAGGTCCTTTGTTATATAATTTTTATTTTAGTTTACTTATTATCATTATATTTTCAATTCTATTAATGCATATTCATGATTTGTTTGCTTTGAATTTAGAACTCTACCAAACTGTTTTATCTCTGGAAGAAGCTCTAAAAATTGTTCCAAGACTTTTCCCTTACTAAGCCACCTTATTTCACAATGTAACATTAAAGTATTAATTGAAGCAGAAGAATAATTTTTTTGTATATGATTTTTAATAGCTTGGTATATATCGTACCCACGTGTATTCCCTTTTAATGGCAAAACTGACGGTATATCTTCCTTTGCTGGAGCAATCTTTGAAAACCCTCCTTATAAAAATATTTATTTGTGCTACATTAAGATATCTGTGATTCATCACACTGTAAACTTAGAAAAACACATTTTTGTAAATCCCTCTTTTAATTGTTCTCTGATATTCACAGAGATTCTTCTATTCTACGAGTTACTGAATTTCGGATAATTGAACTTCCTGGATCGCTAACATAATTTTCATTCTTATTTTTAACTCTTGAAATAATATCTCTGATGCCAGCAAGCATTAATTCTTTAATTATGTACCATCCATTAAAGGTTTTTTGTGCATTGCAAGTATATGTGCAATCTTAAACGATGCAATAGTAGCAGCTTTTGATTATTCACGGGCCTGGTAAACAAAGATTGTTGGGCAATTAATGCGGTTTTCATTTCTTTCAATTTACATTTTCTTAAATTGCTGTTAGGAGGATATTCAGTATCATATTTTTTTATGAACTGTTGTGAAATGTCGTTCTGTGTTGCATTTTTTCCCAACAGTAACTGTTGAACCACAGGAAAACTATAATAACTGTACTACTATAATAACTGTAATAACTATACTACTATATAACTGTACTCTATTGTGTAGCTCCTTGAGCAGGAGCTACACAATAATGACACCAAAGAACTGTTGGATAGTATATAATTTTATTATTACTCTTTAGTAAGATAAATATTTTAGAGCAGACTTAATATAGAATATACACTCACAAATTTAAAAGATTGCCTGAGAGAAATTTACTGAAATAACAGTGAAATTGTAGATCAGCAATATTTTCCTATTCGAGTTCATAGAAAAAGTGTATGGTATAGAATTAACATCAACTGTTCATTTTAATAGACAAGATTTTGAATGTTATGAAATATATTGTGTATGTTTTATGAATTCATATTTATATTCTAAGTTTAAATTTTTTTTTTTAGTATGAAGTAATTACTCAGACTAGTGGCATATTACTCTGACTAGTGGCACAAAAGAAAAAGCTTTCTGCAACTTAAAAATTTCTCATCTTAATTTAGTAAGCAATTATTCAAATTTTTCTTTATTATTTCATTAATATGTCTATTTAGAATTTAAATCGTTTTCATCCTTGAGTTTGCTATTTATTTATACCTAAAATTATGTTTCATTTTTAGATTAATATTAATATATATATATATATGTGTGTGTGTGTGTGTGTGTATGTAATATTTTAGTTATATTAAATGTGTGCATATTACGAGTATGCATTAAGTTAAAACCCATCTCACAAAATGTGAATGATATTAAGGTAAACCTAGTGATATTTTCTAACGAATTAAAAATTTATTTATTGTACTTCTAGGTGCAGCTAGGAGAATCCATTGTACAAGCAGGTGACTGACTCAAAAATTGAAACCATCGTCAAAGACTGGTTAAGGCATGCAAATGCTAGGAGTTCAAAACAAAAAGAAAATTGTGTTGGGGAAATTTTATGATTTTGTATTCAATAAATCCTTTTATTAAAACATTTTTTCTTTCTTTCTTTGTTGCAGTATTAAAAATATATTTGTTAAAGAATGTGAACACAAACAATTCTGGATTAATTATTGAAGAAGATATTTTTAATGAAAATCCAACTGAAGCAGAAAAGTTTTTATAAAAATAAATTATGATTTTCATAGATATACTTTTTGAAACTTAATTTATTATGTCCTATTAAGTTACTTTTATAAGTAATGATGGCTGAAAAAAGAAAGATATATGAGATATCTATATATTCACCAGTATAGTGTTGCAGGGTTGGGTTTTTGACATTACAAGCATCAAAAACTGGTTTAAACTGTCAAAAACCTATGACGAATAAATAAGTCTTAATCACAATAGCTATTAAAAAGGAAGAAACTTGTTTTCAAGCAAATTTAAAAAGGTAATTCAATATTCAATTTATGTTTTAATTGTGAAATGTATATTATTAATTAGAAAAATTACATTAAAAAAATTATATGCACTTATATAGTTTAGTTTTTCAATTGAAAAATTAGCATTTTGGTTAATTTTCTTTTTTTCTTAAATTTCAGAATGCATTAATACCAAGTTTTAATGTAAAAATATTAGTTTTATTATTATAATATTAATATTATAATTATTTTTAATATTTTTACATTAAACATTAGTAATAATGTTATTATTTAAAAATATATCACTATTTTTGGCAGTTAATAATGTATGACAATTGTCATCGTAATAACATCAAAAGTAGTGGTAAATATTAATATTTACATTGATTTTAGACCTAAATTTCTTAATAATTTAGAAAAATGAATTGAGCTTAATATATTTCGAACAATTTGCATTCTAATAGGACATTTTCATGCAAAATAATTGCTACAGAGATTCTAAAACTAAAAGTAAATTTATGGAAGTATAACAAAAGTGTATAAAAATAATAGTTGTCAATGTATTATTATTTATTAAGTAATAATAATTAATAAGTAATAATACATTAAGCTTAATTTATTTTAAACAATTTGCATTCTAATAGGACATTCTTATGCAAAAATAATTGCTACAGAGATTCTAAAACTAAAAGTAAATTTATGGAAGTATAACAAAGAGTATCAAAATAATAGACACTATTATTTTTATACTCTACTTCCATTAATTTACTTTTAGTTTTAGAACCTCTGTAGCAATTATTTTTGCATAAGAATGTCCTATTAGAATGTAAATTGTTCAAAATAAATTAAGCTTAATGTATTATTACTTATTAATATTATTACTTAATAAATAATAGCATTTACAACTATTATTTTTATACTCTTTTGTTATACTTCCATAAATTTACTTTTAGTTTTAGAATCTCTGTAGCAATTATTTTTGCATAAAAATTTCCTATTAGAATGCAAATTGTTCGAAATAAATTAAGCTTAATTTATTATTAAGAAATTAAGATCCAAAATACAATATTTTGGAGGGGAATTGTACGTCCTTTAGAGGTCTAAAATATCTAAATCGCGTACCCTCCACATCGAAATTTCGCTCTTATAGACGTCCTATAGAGCGCCGCTTAGATATCGTAGACGTCTTATGGATCTCAAAGAGAGCACACCTCGGAGCTCCTATAGAGCTCCATTCCACGTGATGTAGATATTTTTCGACGTCTTATAGAGGTACGCGTTTTATGAGGTGAGGTATTATAGACGTCTAATAGAGATCGGTGTGTTGTGTGGGTTTTATGGATTTTCACAGGGTTTTTTGTAAAATGTACACAGAAAATAAAAATATCTTGTGATTGAAAAACAAAAATCTTTAAATTCACCTAAGTGTAATTCTGAAATTATAAATAAAAAATACTAGAAAGATATCTGATCAATAAATTGATTTTTGAATTGACTTGCATTCTCAACTCATTTTCATACTCATTCAAAGTGCTAAAATATTTTCTACATAACAAACCATTACTTTTATTGCCAATAATTTGTTTTGTATTCTTATGTCAACACACAAACTAAACAAATCTTTTCATTTGAAACTTAATCTCACTTCACTTTCATTAGCTTTTTACTTTCAAAAGTTCCCTTTCATGGCATCAGTATATCCAAGTTCTAACATATTATTTAACCTCCCATTCACTACTAATATCATATAAGCAAGGAATTTGTATACTGAATTATATTTCAGTGTTCTTTACAAGAATTCTTCATATTTCTGGCAATTAACATTTTGATGGGCATAAAGACACTTTCAAGTTACAGAGATGTTTGGTCGAGCAATGAACTTCTTCACGACATTTATGTATCAAGACAAATGCCAAAGAATAGGTTTTCATGAATATTATCACATATTCATCTGAATGACAGTAGCTTCTAATCATGCAGACGCAATGAAGATTTTGATAAACTGTACAAGTTTCACCCTTTATTATCCCATCTGTACCATATTTCCTCGAGTAAAGCAAGGTAAGTGAATGTTTGAACTTAAATGCCAAACACTGGTGCCATTTGCACTGTGCAAATGGCCACTCTCCATAATAGGGACTGCTAATTATTTTTAAATCACATTTCTTTTGTCTGTAGGACTATTAGACCTCTTTTTTTTTTAAATATCCTAATAATAACATTGCACCCTGAAATGATTAAAATAAAAATAAAAAGTTTCTTTTTCATCTTTCTTTATTATGGAAAGTGAGCTAGACATAGTTTATTAAAGGTTTGAGGGAAAACGATGAATCTTAAAAAAAAATGTCTTTAAAATATTTTGCTTTTAAAATAAGAAGCAATTGTTAATAATTATTGAATAACATGAAAGTTTCTTTTTCTAATTTAAATAGTTAAGAAACACTGAAATATACTTTCTTTTAAATTAAAAAAGTGTTTTTCTGTTAATGTGTTTCATTACATATCAAGGATATACTACATACACAAAACACATATATATATATACAAATACATCTGTATATACATAATATAATTTACTCAATTTATGATGTAATATAATTATTAGAGGTTTTGCTGAAATAAATATCAGTTGTTTCTTAAGGAATTTTTCACTATATAATCATACATGCATTATTTGTTAAACTATGAATGACTTTTAACACATCAGATATTAGAGTTGTCAATTTCACCTCTATTTTTACACAAAATCAAATTCGGATTTCGTTGTTATTATCAGCTAAAGCTTTCCAGGGGTGCAGAAAATGTTGAGGGCCCAATATTTCCCCAGAACACAATTTGTTTTATCCAAAATTTCCCCGAAAAGTTCCTGTATTTTCATTCCAGTTTAAGCGACTATTAGAGTACAATGTTGATGATTAAGAACTCTTCTTAAGACTATTACTTACAAATTAAAAAAAAAAAACTTAATATTTATTCCAATAAAAAATAAGTTTACCTTGATAGATTACATTAGTTGTCACCAAGAAATGGCAGCCTTCCTGTCTCTTTGTGAAGGTTGTCAATCACCTTTAACGTCGTATACACCTTGAGATGAAATGCTGAAGAAAACCGCTTGAAATGGTATCTTCCACCATGGAAATGCCTGTCCAAGGATTCTTTTAATAGCTGTGAAGCCTTACGAATAGGAGGTCCATTCCATGAAATGACGACTTCATTGAAAAGTGTGTTGGACTGGACGTTCCGATTATGTAGATGGTTGCCAATTACAGATCCAACTGATTCACAGACAGCTTCACTGCAGATTTTCAAACAATTTTCGAGCAGATAAATGATTTCTGGAATGTGGCCATACACTTCAGGGTTAGTAAATGCTTCTTTTATTACTCTGTTATCCTGGATGATCAAGCTTGATTTTTGATTTTCTTTAGAAGGATGAAGTAGTTTTTTTAAAAAAAGGTGTGTTTAAAAGGTTGTTTTTCATAATAATCAACTGGGAAAAAAGAACTTTGCTATCTAACTTGCTTCCTCGGTTTTTGTTCACCCATATGGTAAGGGTTTCTAAAGATTCCTGAATTGTATGCTCATATGCAGTATCTGGAGGGCTTGTTATATATCTGCTACTGAAACACTTCCGCATATTTTCTATAATTGGAAGTTCAGAAATTCTACGTTCAAGTTTTTCCAGTAATGTTATGCAAAGATTTTCTATTTTTTGTCTGGAACTTCTGTAACCATCACGCATAGTCGCTAGCCAAAATATCTGTACGTCACGGATGACAATTTTTTTTTCTACTTGGACAAAAATTTCCCCACAGCTGCCTGAATTTCCCCCGAACCTCGTTCGTGCGTTCGGACATATTCTGCACCCCTGAAGCTTTCATGCTAGCATATTAAACCTTAAACCCTGCAAATGTAGCATCATATAGAACTAAACATTTACCTAGAATTATTCAAATTCTTTTAAGCAGTAACTTGAGTTGAATCACTTCCATTACATTTGGGCTGTTTTTCCTACATGTCCATTCAACAGATGTTAAGGTAGCAAGTTATCTTGAAATACAAAAATGAATAGTTTCTTTTCAGAGATATTCTAGCAAGCGAAGTATTCATAATCTGGGAATGTTACCCAGTGAAAAGCATAACGTAAAATTTATGCACATTATAATCAAAGCATCAAAACAATTAATAGATATACATTACTATATATGCATAAGTTCTGCCAAGAAAAAAGCATGCAAGTCCATCCTGAAATAAGGAAAGATATAAAATACTTATTTCAGAGACATTCCAACTGGCCAGTGTTGGCAATGTTCAGTCAAGCATACAATGTGCCTGCTAATGAATTTGAATCAAGGACTCAATGAAGTAAAGTTCTATAATCTACAATTATATTCAAAAAATTAACAGTAAGACTTTAAAAAAATTTAACAGTAAGAGGTTAATTTCCATTAAAAGCTCATGTTAGCATGTAAATTTGTATGCATTAATATAATTGGTTTAATTCGACTTTCCAAGGCCACAGTGTTAACATAATAAAAATATTCATCAAAATATAATTGAACGAAATTAAAATTTTAACACACATATTTATTTAAGTACAAATCAAATGCTCATGTGTATTAACATTTTGCAAATCCAAGTGTGAAATGCTCTTGGGAAATCAATGTCACTGTATTACATTAGGTTAAGTAGAAAAAGTGTACACTTATATCACGTTATTTCTATTATTAACAGTTCCTAACTTAATACATTAAGTAATAGTTATGGCAATTGAACCAAAGGAAGTGCTAAAATTTATGTACTCTAAAATGGTATGTAAATCTGCCGGCGCAAAAAGCCCGTTCCTATTATAGGCAGCAAATAGCCAATGCTACATTCAACAATTGTCATAAACAAGCGTACAGACAGCAATCGAAATTCAGCATGAGTTTCGTTTTGCTCCTGCTGAGCAGAATTGGATGGTGACTGAAATGCTCCTGCTGCCATCTGTTGACTTATATAGGAATCTTTATTATTAGTTTTTTTTATCTACTTCTACGTAATTTAGTGTGTTTTAAAATCTGAATTACATATATAACACAGGATTTAAAGAGATTTTAACAAAATAAATAAATGAATAAATTGAAATAAGTATATTATTGAATTTTAAATTTACTTTCTTCAAATATCCACAATAATTTTAATTTTAAAATTTTAATTTGTTAATTAGAAAATAAATGTATTTTATAAGCTTTAATTAAAAAAATTAAGTTGCTTAAATTAAAAATTTTAAGTTTTAAATTGCAATAATTTAAATTATTTTAACATATAATTTTAAAAATCAAATTTTAAATTAATCAAATTTTTAAAATATAAAAATTTATTTTAATGTGGTTACATTTTTATTCTAAATTATTAAATAATGAGGGAATGATGCTGAGTATGAAGGAATGACAGATCACTATTAAAGTTGACTATTTTCATATAACAAACTAGTTTTGATGTAATTATTAGTAGGCAAGAATAATGCATTATTTTCATAAAAATTTATTTAATTACAGTAAAAATTTTATCCATAAATAGGCACATGTAAAATTATTTATCAAGAAATTTATATTGGTTTTTTTTGCTATTACAAGGTGTAGGCTGGGGCAGTTCGTATTTTATACCTATCAAGCTGTAAGCATGAATGTCCTTTGTTGAGGGTCATGCATATCTGTAGTTTCCTGTTGAAACCATGACATTTATAGTGAAAATTTTGACGTCTACTAATAGAATCTCTCCATGATACAGTGTTTTATCATAATTTATCATCCCCTACTCACCAACTTTGTATTTAGTGTTTTTGATTTTGATCTTTCTTTGCTGTAGATTTTTTTCTTTTATTTTCAGAATTTAATTGAAAATAAGTGCATTTGAAAATCTTGCACTGAAAGTGAATGAAGCCCAGTACTATATGTGTTGAAGTATATAAAATCTGATGAATCTTGCCCAGAAATGGTTCTAAATCTTTTGCTAACATATCAGCTTTACATATCATGTCATCATCAATTGGAAATATCTTGCTCCCTGTACATTCTTACCTTAAAATTTTGATTAAAGTTTCAAATGTGTTGACATCTTTACTTTCAGCTATAATTAATCTACTGTTGTATGTTTTAAAAGTTTCTCCTATGCTGTCAGGTGCACCTTTCCTATGGCCTGCCTCTGTATAATTCCATGTCACGTTTTGGATGCTGGGAAACTATTCTTGTGTGTGATACCTTAACAAATGAAGCATTTTGTTTCTGTATTGTGTACAGGATCCATCACTTAACATATGAACAGTATTAATTGAATGCTGGTTCTTGAAAAAATAATTTTGAAATGGTCTGTAGAAGCCCAGATGGCCGATGTGTCATGTCTGAGTCATTTGCTTGCAGTGGCAAAAGGAATCAATGTTAACGAATCCTTTTGTGTCTGGCAAAGAACATAGTTTCGTTGCACATCTTTGTGCAATGAAATTTGTTTGAGAACTCCATCAAAGTGTACTGATTGGATTTCTTCGCTATACTTTCAACAGTAATTTTCACTGAAGTCTGTATGTATTAGTACTGCATTAGGTTGTAGATTCTTCTTTAAATCTGCTATGCCTCTATATTGATGTTTAATGTTGCCAAGATGAACCAAATAACGGTTTATATTCTCTTTTAATTTAGTAACTAAATTTAATGCTGTTTGTACCTTATTTACAGATTTTGTCTCAACTTTTTTAACAACCTTGCAAGAATGATTAGTTTTCTCCTAGATCCACATTTTGTATTTCACGTCTTTTTCTGTTTCAAAACTGTTAAATGTTACTATATTATCTTTACAAATGATGTATTTTCTTAATAATCAAAGGAATACTATTTAAATTCGTGCTACGTGTTGCTGTTGCACATCTTCTGTATCTGATATTTCCTGTTCACTGCTTTTCTTCTATCAATAATTTTTGAAACATTTTTCATCAAGTTTCTTTTTGATATAATTCACATGGCGTCATATTATTTACTGGTTTGACTTGCTGTTTTTCAGGTTTTTAAAAAAATATTTTAGTCTTTCCTTTTCTTTAAATTTTGCAAGCAACCCTGAATCTAATTTATTTTTCTCTCACCTTAGTATCTATCTTACTCTTTTTTCAGCCTTAATTCTTCCTTATATACTTTCCCCATAGTAGTTTTTTATTCTTAAAACACCAAGGAAAAACAATTATCACTGTCATACTTTCAATAAATAATTGACCTTTTTACACTATTTAATTGAAAAAATAAAGATAAAGCATTGAAATTTAGAAGATTAGATGTTTATTTTTAACTTCTCCCAATAAAATAATAAAAATTAAAATGGATTAACCTTACTTACTCAAATTAAAAATTATATGAGTTTTTAATATGTACTTTATTGCATTAGATTATTCTTAATTATTGTTTAGTACATATAAAAATGGAATCAGATCATTCCCTCACAATTTAAACCATACTTTCACATGTTAAAATTATGAAGGAATGATGAAATGCTTATGAATACCACCTTTGTGCAAAAATTATTAGGCTAAGTCAGGGCTTTTTTTCCAAAATTTAAAGAAATTTATGAATCAATTGTTAATATATAACAAAAGTATTTTTTTACTGTGAGTTTTTGTTCCCCTGTGAAATGATGTGTGAAAACACAGTACTAAAATTACACACCTTTGAGAAAACACAGTATACCCACCCATTTTTTTAGAAAAAAAGCACTGGGCGTAGGTATATTTTCAGTTAACTAAATATCTTTTAAAACACATTTCAATAATATAATAACAGAAGAAAGATTTTATTAGCTTTTATTTAATTTATAATAGATGAGGAAATGATAGGTAATAAAAATGCTTACTTTTAAAAAATAAAACAGTCAAATTTTTTCGGGGGGGGGGGGGGGTGTTGCGGTACGCCGCTCCGTTTATACATTCATTTTAAATCATTACATGTGATCTAGAGGTTACAGACATTGTCATTTTCATAATTAATAAAACTTTTCAAGGGAAAACATTTTCAATTGCAAAAGAGCGAAAAAATTGGCAACGGGTTCTCGTAACAATTCCCATATAATATATATATATAAAACAGTTCCGTAACTGACTCATTCATTCATTCATTCATTCATTCACTGACTGACTGACATACAACGCACAGACCAAACCGCTGGACCTAAAGGGCTGAAATTTTGTATGGCGATTCTTCTAATAGTGTAGGGGTGCACTAAGAAAGATTTTCAAAAATTCTTCTTAGATTTTTTTAAATTAAATTTTTAAGCTGTTTTTTAAACTTTTTTTACGTTTGCATTTAAAATAATACATTGAGGGTTATAAAATTTATATCACGAGAAAGATCATAAAAATTCCTTCAAAATGAAATTTTTTTCGAATTTTTACCTCCATTTCCTGATTTTTGGTGAATTTTTAAAGATTAATTTTTAGAATTTAATTTATTAATTGCCGATCACGTGACTTCTTTTTCTGGTACTTTAAATAAATTTATCGTCACGTGCATAAAAACTAAATAGATAAAAAAATATTTTTTTCTTGCTAATGCGGCAGACGATTGGACATTATTTTGTCTAAAAAATATCCCTTACGATTTTTTTTATAAATATATTTTTTTCCTACGTCAATTGTAATATTGATCGTCGTATTTATTATAAATATATATATATATATATATATTTTGGCATTAATGCATACATGACCGTTGTATTTAATTTGAATGTATCCGTAGCGAAGTGCGGGTTTTCAGCTAGTAAAATCATAAAATAAAAAGATTCCTATATAAGTCAACAGATGGCAGCAGGAGCAAAACCAAACATGCTGGATTTAGATTGCTGTCTGTAGATGCTTGTTTGCCACAACACCGATGCACAACGTCAATCCAGTGGCTAAGTAACCGGCCAACCGGTTGCCGAGTAATCCTGACTAAAGGACCGGCCGACGCAGAACGTCACTGCGCATCATGTTTGGAAATTCGACCAGCCGGTAACTTAGGATTCGCAATTAAATGTCCGGCTGGTTTGGCCTGTAGCCTTGGTTTAAACTAGTTGTATATTTTATTTTGATTTTACTCAGATTTTCAACTTTTTCTTCTTATGTTATGTATTTTTGTTTAAATAATTCTATAAAATTATTTATTATTTTTTACTCAAGAATTTCATCTTTTTCTTCTAATGTTGTGTTTTTTTGTTGTTTGGATTAAACATTTTTCTATATATATATTTTATTACTCAAGAAATTCAACTTATTACTTCATCTGTTATGTTTTTTGGTTTAAACCTTTATTCTATTATATGATGAGGTCAACTTAATAATCTTGTTGTGTAAATATATTATTTTACTCAAGAGTTTCAACTTATTCAATTTTATCTTCTTATGTATTGTTTTTTGGTTTAAACATTATTAAACAATAAATATTTGAGGTTAAATTTATAAAATGTAGTGTATTATTAATTACTCAAGATATTCTAATTCTTCTTGTTAGTATAATTGGTTCTTACATATAATATTGATTAATATTATATTCTCTTTGCTTTTTCCAATGCTACTCTTATTCTTGATTTGCATTGATTAATATTAGTTAATACTATATTTTTACTCAAGAATTTCAACTTTTTCTTCTAATATTGTATTTTATTGTTGTTTGGATTAAACATTTATTATAATAAATTATATTTACTCAAGAAATTCATCTTATTACTTCATCAGTTATGTTTTTGGTTTAAACCTTTATATATTATATGTTGAGGTCAAATTATCTTGTTGTGTAATATATTATTTTACTCAAGAGTTTCAACTTATTCAATTTATCTCTTATGTATTGTTTTTTGGTTTAAACATTTATTAAACAATAAATATTTGAGGTTAAATTTATAAACATGTAGTGTATTATTTAATTACTCAAGATATTCTAATTTCTTCTATTTGTTAGTATAATTGGTTCTTACATATAATATTGATTAATATTATATTCTCTTTGCTTTTTCCAATGCTACTCTTATTCTTGCTATTTGCATTGATTAATTATTAGTTAATACTATATTATTTTTACTCAAGAATTTCAACTTTTTCTATATTGTATTTTATTGTTGTTTGGATTAAACATTATTATATAATAAATTATTTATTTTACTCAAGAAATTCATCTTATTACTTCATCAGTTATGTTTTTGGTTTAAACCTTTATACTATATATATGTTTGAGGTCAAATTAATCTTGTTGTGTAAATATATATTTTACTCAAGAGTTTCAACTTATTCAATTTTATCTTCTTATGTATTGTTTTTTGGTTAAACATTTAAAACAATAAATATTTGAGGTTAAATTTATAAACATGTAGTGTATTATTTAATTACTCAAGATATTCTAATTTCTTCTATTTGTTAGTATAATTGGTTCTTACATATAATATTGATTAATATTATATTCTCTTGCTTTTTCCAATGCTACTCTTTCTTGCTTTGCATTAATTATTAGTTAATACTATATTATTTTACTCAAGAATTTCAACTTTTTCTTCTAATATTGTATTTTATTGTTGTTGGATTAACATTTATTATATAATAAATATTTATTTACTCAAGAAATTCATCTTATTACTTCATCAGTTAGTTTTTTGGTTAAACCTTATACTATTATATGTTTGAGGTCAAATTAATCTTGTTGTGTAAATATTATTTTACTCAAGAGTTTCAACTTATTCAATTTTATCTTCTTATGTATTGTTTTTTTTTAAACATTTATTAAACAATAAATATTGAGGTTAAATTTATAAACATGTAATAGTTTATTTAATTACTCAAGATATTCTAATTTCTTCTATTTGTAGTATAATTGGTTCTTATAATAATATTGGTTAATATTTATCTCTTGCTTTTTTCAATGCTACTTATTCTTGCTATTTGCATTGGTTAATAATAAGTTTAATTATTAGTTATTATTATATCTCTTTGCTTTTTACAATGTCACTCTTATACTTGCTATTTGTATTGGATTTAATTATAATTATCATATACCTAATATGTTAGTATAAGAGACCATATTCTTTTCTATTCATGAGCTGTAGTAAACCATTTTTAGCGACTGGCAATTTGGCATGTCAACTAATCATGTCAATGCTTGGTACATTGATACTTATAGGGGTACCAATGGATCGTCAAACCATTACCAATATTCCACATCCTCTTTCTCTATGCCCTTTTCAGGTAATCAAGTCAGGCGTAAACATAGTTTTTGATAGATGCTCTATAAGCTATGCAAAACTTGTCCCCTAGCTAACAATTCTCAAATTCAAGTTAATTCACAAAACAAAAACAAAAATCTGTAAAGCATATTGCATCTATAAAATTACCTGCAGTTGTTGTCATATGGAATATATTGGTCAGACTTCTAATCCATTACATATTAAAATTAAGTTGCACCGTTCTAATATTAAAAAAATATAACATATAAATAGTCAACCACTAAATATAGAGTTTGATCATTTCAATAAACATAATTTTGAGAAAATTATTATATCCATTGTTGACATTATAAATCTCCATCTGACAGGTATTTTATGAAAATATATATATGCAAAATCATAAAACTATTTTTCCATATGGCCTAAATCAAATGTTAAAGCAGAAAAATATAGTTAAGTTCAATTTACTGATGGTGTCAGCTAATCCTATTTACCCACAACTAATCGAAGAAACTAAGATAGTAAAAGAACTAAAAGAGGTAAAAATACTAATAAATATAAGACTTTTGAAGGTAATGCTTACAAAAATGCTATATTAAAGTTTCAAGAATTGTTTATAAATGATTATCAATACAAAAAATTAAAAGCTTGGATTATTTCTGTTTATAAAAAAAACATATCATTCTATAGGCTCCATGGTTGCAATGTTTGTGACGTCAGTCTTCTTGCAGTCTCCTACACTTAACTTTCACTTTGTCTGGCACCGAGTTTGGTGATCTATGATAAAGCCACTGATTATTCCTTCTTCTGTTTCATAGGATTGTACGGTGTCTAAGTATGTTTATTGCTCAGATCATACTTATTAGAAACAATCCATTGGTTTTTAGACAGTATCAGCACCGCTGATGAAAAGATACTGTCTAAAAACCTATTATTCACTAATATCATTATTTCACTTATCTTTTCATGTTTTTGGTTCCTGGCTGAAGTGGTTTATGGCTTATACTGGTTTTCACTTACAACTTTGTCTAATAATATGTATATATATATGTGTATATATATATATATAATATTATATATATATAGATATATATATATAAATGTATATATATATCTATATATATATTATATATATAATATATATATAAATGTATATATATGTGTGTATATATATAAATGTATATATATGTGTATATATATATATATATATATATATGTGTGTGCGTATATATAATAAATATATATATGGATAAAATTTTTCAAAATCTAAGAAGAATTTTTGAAAAATCTTTCTTAGTGCACCCTACACTATTAGAAGAATCACCATGCAAAATGTCAGCCCTTTAGGTCCAGCGGTTTGGTCTGTGCGTTGTAGTCAGTCAGTCAGTCAGTCAGTTAATGAATGAGTCAGTTACGGAACTGTTTTATATATAGAGATATATGTATATATATATGTATATAGATATATATGTATATATCTATATGTATGTATCTATATATATATATATATATACATATAGTACATATATATATATATATATATATATATATATTGTGTGTATATATATGTATGTATATATATATATATGTGTGTTTGTGTATAATATATATGTATATATATATATATGTATGTTATATATATTATATATATATAATATGTGTATATTATATATATGTATATATGTATATAGTTATATATGTAGTATATATATACATATATATATATATATGTGTGTATGTATATATAATATAATATATATATATATGTGTGTATTATATATATATGTATGTATATATATGTTGTATATAATACATTATATATGTGGTGTGTATGTATCTAGTACTATATATATAATCCTCATAGATATATATGTATGTATATCTATATGTATATATATAATTATATATTATACACTGCTGGACGACCCAAATTGCAATACACCAAGAAAGACAAGAGATATCACAACAACAATTTATTTTGTAGATAACATGTGGCCAAGTATCAAATGATTAAATTTATAGACTTCTGTGAAGTGTGGTTCCTGCCAAAATCAGTAGCCAGAGTAGCCGCCATTGTTGGAGATCACCGCTGCCACACGCCTCGGTATTGATCAAAGAGACTTTGGATGTGTTTGGGGTACAGCAGACCAAGCAGCTTCCACACGTTCCCAAAGTTGATCTCCTGTGGCAGCTGGGGATGGAATCTGGGTCAATCGTAGAGCAACCATGGACCACATGTTTTCTATCGCGAAAGATCCGGAGAGCGAGGCGGCCAGGGAAGCAATTCATCTGGCGATTGACGAAGAACCGTGGGACAATGTGGCCACGTGTGGTCTCGCATTATCCTGTGAAATATGGCTGTGGGCAAGCCCTGAAGGTAAGGAAGGACAACTGGCTCCAACACCCTCGGAGATGTAGCGCTGGCTGTTTAAAGTACCAGCAATGTGTGCGAGAGTTATATCCAATACCGCCCCATACCATAATACCCGGTGCAGGACCAGTGTGGCGGTGCGTAACGGAGCTGTTCAGCATCCTCTCTCCACGGTGTCTCCAGACTCGAATGCGACCATCGTGGTGTTGCAGACAGAAGCGTGACTCGTCAGTAAAGACAAATTTCATTCCATTCTGCCGTCCACATCCTTCTGTCATCGCACCATTGGCGGCGGGAGACGTCTGTGG
>CAJRAI020000054.1:0-10000 GCA_907164885.2 Dolomedes plantarius
AGTGTTTCAAAAATGTACCTACGTTTAATTTACTTATTTTCTGCCTTGTTTAAATTTTGCCGTTGTCAAGTAAGCATTTCAAATCCCTTGCAATCGATATAAAAACCATCATTTGCCTTAATAATGTGGATCGTTGCGAATTTACAGATTTCTAAGAATTACAGAATTTCTAAGAAATATAAATTGTAGTTTAATGAAGAATTATTTATTAAGCTCGCATATGTTTTGCAAGGCCTTTGTTAGAAAAACAAATGTCTCTGTTTATTAATAATTTTTATTAAATTTTCTTATCTTCTTGTTGATTTCACAGTTACCGGTATTTTTATATTAAATGGCTAGTTATGTTATTCGTAACGCAGCAAAAGATATATTTTCTTAGGAAACCCACACAGACAGGCTAGAAAGCAACTCGTACAGTTTTCAATTTTTACATTGCAATGCATAAAAAGGCACCTGACATGAGTTTGGTCAGGTTTCTGAGTCTCTAACTTGTCCAGAGAATGGTTAAAATGTCACTGGTTTTGGGGTGTTTCAAATTTCCGGACACCTTTTCTTGCATTTTAAGAATTGTAAAGGCTTTGACGCAATTTTTTTTTGTAATTTTCGAAACTGGGTTTAACATTTACTAGCGTATAGTGACAAAGAAAAAAAGATTTACGGAAGAAACATGTTGCAAAGATACGAAAACTTTTATTTTTGCAAAGTCTGATAATTACACACAATACACAATGATTGTCATAAAGACAATGAACCGCTTGTAATGTTTAACAGAGCTTGACAGTGTTTTTAGAGTCTAATATTTGCGAGCGATCATCGAGTATACATCGTAGGTTCCTCTCTAGGTTATTTTGATAAAGCTTCCACTCTGCTCAACAGAAGACCAAGTTCCTTTTCTTACTATTGAAAACTGCGAATTAGTTCAGCCCTTTCGCCGTTCCTTACACTGGCGAGGAAGGAACGTTGCCCGGAGAGTACCGCTTGGAGGCGGGCTGTTCAACACTCCCCTTTACAGCGAGACCATCCGCGCGACCCGATGCCAGTGGGCCGGCGTGCTTCTCACCTTTTTTTTGATGGAACAGGAAGCACGATGTTTGGAGGATACATTTCCAAGCCTGATGTTGTTGGCTCAGAAATAGAAAGGCAATTGGTGGAGAAGAGGTTGACACGAACCAGATGGTAGCGGCTCTGGTGAAGAGGATGACACGAGCCAGATGGTAGCGGCTCTGGTGAAGAGGATGACACGAGCCAGATGGTAGCGGCTCTGGTGAAGAGGATGACACGAGCCAGATGGTAGCGGCTCTGGTGAAGAGGATGTCACGAGCCAGATGGTAGCGGCTCTGGTGAAGAGGATGTCACGAGCCAGATGGTAGCGGCTCTGGTGAAGAGGATGACACGAGCCAGATGGTAGCGGCTCTGGTGAAGAGGATGTCACGAGCCAGATGGTAGCGGCTCTGGTGAAGAGGATGTCACGAGCCAGATGGTAGCGGCTCTGGTGAAGAGGATGTCACGAGCCAGATGGTAGCGGCTCTGGTGGAGAGGATGTCACGAGCCAGATGGTAGCGGCTCTGGTGGAGAGGATGTCACGAGCCAGATGGTAGCGGCTCTGGTGAAGAGGATGTCACGAGCCAGATGGTAGCGGCTCTGGTGAAGAGGATGACACGAGCCAGATGGTATCGGCTGTGGTGAAGATGAGAAAGACATGAAGCAGGTATGTGGAGAAGAGGAAGAAGAAAGCAGACTTCAGTAGCACTAATAAGGATGAGTGACCGATGATTGCTAGTTGCAGGCAACAAAGTGTTGGAAAAATTGAAGACAGTGTGCGATGAGTTGTAAAAATTTTAAATCCCAAATTGTACGGATATTTAAAGTTCTATAGTGGATGATTACACATAATAAAAAAAATCAGTTTTAGAAATTTAGTTCATCGATGGAAAATCTTCATACAATTTTGTCCATGTAGGCTTGTTTGGTTAGTCTTTTGCTGAAGGCCAGAAACAACTGCACAAAAGTCGCCGTATTCTTTTCTTTAAACTAAGTCGAGGTACATCAGTTGTAGTTTGGATGTCGCAGTCATTCAAAAACCTTTCCATGAGCGGGTTTGGAGGTTTAGGAGCCTTACGCAATACCAGGGCAGAATTAGGAGGCTTTGGGGGAGGTTTAGGAGGTCTAGCATCAACATATTCGTCCATAGAGCTTTCAGTGGCAGTTTCATAAATATCAACGTCATCTTCTTCCTCAACTGCCAGGCAAACTTCTTTTGGCATTTTCCCCTTTATTTTTTTCTTTTCAATAAAAGCGTAAAATTGGTAAATCCAAAAGCCTGATAACAAAATTCAGTAGACGTCCGACGTAGCGAACAAGACCACGGCAGACACGATAATAACTAACAGTCCAATGATGATATTTCAACAAAGAACAATAAAAATATCTCGATGTCAAGAGATATAAGAAAATTTCAAAGAATTCTCAAATTAAAATAGAAGCAATTACGATAAGCTTTTAAGCGCTTAAACCTTCACACATAAGTTTTAGGTTTAAAATGGCGACTGTAAAAATCCTTTGTTGCGTAGCAGATCTGTTGTAAAAATATTTATGATTGTTAGCATTGTTGATGATTAACAATACTAAGAGCAGTCTACACAACAGTGAGAAAGAACGATATCTTATGAACAATGCTTAATATTTTCTCTTTATTTCTGGCTATAATTAAGATTGTTGTTATGTATATTTTGACAGCGTGGCCATTCATAAATGATTACTGCCTTTAAAGATGCATAGAAAAATTGAAAAGTTTTATGTAACACTGTCCAATTTGTACTAACCCACAAAAATTTTAAATTCCACTTAAATATCTGGTAGACATGTGTTAGCTCTGTTTATTTTTCTACGCCAAATTACATTATTTTATTAACTGCATAACCAACGATCAGAAGTATTTAATTTAATGCTTTATTAAAATTCAATTTACTCAGTTTCAGTGTAGCGTTCCTTGTTGCATACCACTTCATTTATGGTTTGACCACTGGATTGAATTTTTACAGCTTAAGGCCGCTATGTTCTAACCCCATTGGATTCGCTCACCTCAATGTTAACCTATGGTCATATATGCGATATGGTCTACATTTGTCCACGGATTGCCGACACGGATTGGCTTCAAAGATTTTTTAAAAAAATTTGTACTCCGTCATAGAGAAAGAAATTTTACTTTTGTGTACATTTTTCGTTGTTTTAAATGCAATTAATATTTTAAAATTTAAATTATTCGGGGAAAGATCTGGTATAGTGTGTTTTAAACGCTCATAAATTCCATCGGTGGACGAAATTTATAAAATGAATCCCGTAGCACTTTGCAGAAAAGTTCGGGCTATCAGACAATACCAATTTTATTTGATTATCGGCATTTATGTACCTGTAAATAGTTGACAAAAATATATTTTAAATGAAAAAATTTGGGGGGAACGGCTTAACCCCCCTATAGAGAGAGAGCCATTACAATCCCTCAAAATGTCAATCCTAAGGGGGGGGGAATTCTCGAACTGTCAACTGGACTCCTCCCACCACAAGAGTCCGCAAGAAGAGGAAAGGGGAAATACGTTTCTTTTTTCGGAACAGATGTATTACACGCACTCCCTTGGCGACAATTTGGCGACAACATTTTTTTGACGCCAAATACTCGTCAAAAAAATTTTGTCGCCAACTTGTCGCCAAAACAGGCCTACGCGGACATTTTACACTTAAAATAACAAATATACACAAAATATCAATAACAACTCAAATATAAAAATAAATTCAAAACAAACTTACCAATGGCAATAATAAACTTTCAAAAACATGTCACAAAACCACAACAGCTACTTTAAAACATACACGAATATATCTAAAAACGGCTGTATTAAAATTTAAAACCTAAACAGAAATGCCCAATCGCTACTCTAAAACACGCAAAAATATCTAAAAACAGCTGTATTAAACTTCAAAACCTCAGCAGAAATACTCAACCACTTATTTAAAACATACGCAAATATATCTAAAAACGGCTATATTAAAATTCAAAACCTAAACAGAAATGCTCAGCCGCTACTTTAAAACATACGCAAATATATCAAAAAACGAAGACATTAAACTTCCAAAAACATTACACATATCCGCAACATCTATTTAAAACATACGCAGATATATCAAAAAACGAAGACATTAAACTTCCAAAAACATTAAAGAAATCCTAAACCTCTACTATGAAACGCCAACAAAAATATCGAACACCGGTATATTAAACTTCCAAAAACACTACACAATACCACAACACCTATTCAGGGTTGCAACAAAAAACAAACATCACGCCAAATCGCATGGCTGCCAGACCAAACAAAAAAATCGCTAAAAATAAAAAAAAAATCGCCAAACATAAAAAAAATCGCCAAATTGAAAAAGGTGCGTGAAACACATCTGTACCACGGGGTTTAAATTTTATCCCTCAGTTAACGGATGGGAAACAAAAAGATTTTAAAAAATCCCCACACGTAAACGATTTCAAAACTTCCAGCGCTCAATCATATTCTGGAGTACAATGTTCCTAATTTAACTAGCCAAGGAATATAGGACGGGTTCTTAAGACTTCTTCTAGAATTTGTTTTTGTACTTCACTATACTTAATATTTGGTTGTTAACTGCATTCATGTAAGCTATAAAAAAAATTTAAGTAAACTTTCCTTAAAAAATGCATAATTATAGATTGTTATATATATATATATACAGTGGAATCTCGATCTATCGTTTTTCAAGGGACCGATTGAAATGAACGATAAGTGCGGGAAAACGATAGATGCGGAAACATAACAAAGCAATAGGATCGTTGGGACTGGATAAAATGAACGACACATACGGAAAAAACGATGGATCCGAAAACGATCGATCGAGATTCCACTGTATATATATATATATATATATATATATATATACAGTCGAACCTCCATATATCGAACTTCCCTATATCGAAATTTTCTATATATCGAACTCTTAGCAAATCTCCATGTTCATTGCATAGAAAAACTGTTTCTATATATCGAAAAAATCTCTATATATCGAAATTTTTTCACGACATATTGGGAGATTTTATTCCACTTTAGAATAAAATCTCCCAATTTTTGGCGTTTGAAACAATACTTCGTGGACCCCTGATAAAGTTTTTAATGGACTGAATAAATGCGAGCATTTCTTTGATGAACTTTCCGCAAAACTGGCTGTTCAGCAAGATATTCGAAGTTTTTTTTTTAAAAGAATGTAACTGTGATTACTGTAACCACTGTCTGGATTATTGTTTTTTTAAAGGTATATAGTACTCAATAAATCTTTCACATTAATTCATTTTTTAGTTAACTTTCATTTAATGTGATTCGCATATAAATTGGAAATGGAGATTTGTCAATTCTATATATCGAAAGAATGAATCGATGAATCGAAAGAATTCTATATATCGAAAGAAATTGATCGAAGATCAATTCTATATATCGAAATTTCTATATATCGAATTTTTTTCCGGCATTTTGCTACTTCGATATATGGAGGTTCGACTGTATATATATATATATATATATATATATATATATATATATATATATACAGTGGAATCTCGATCTATCTTTTTCGAAGGGACCGACTGAACTAAACGATGGATGCGGGAAAACGATAGATGCGGGAACATACAAAAAAGTATTAACATACCTTAAAGTTTGATATCCCTAAAATACATTTACTCATATACATACGTCAATGTTTATGGTCTACTCACATCTAAATAGTCTATCTTAAAAGACAGGTATGTTGTAACAAATATTGGATTCTTTTCTTTTACTATAATTATGTGTATCTACTTATAAGTCTAGAAATTAAGTTGTATTTTTAAAATTATAAAAAATAGTTTTAATAAAAGATAATTAAAGTAAATTAAAGAGTATTTTATGGTAAATTATCTAATATATGTATATATAGGTGTGTGTGTGTGCCTGTCCAAAAACCTAAATTTCGGCTATAAGAATCAACCGCTTATAAGAATCAAAAACAGTAATAACAAACGTGATTCTTATAAGCGGAAATCACTGTATATTACACTTTCTGTTGCCGCATGTGCGTCACTGAAGAGAAGTGACAATATTCACGCATGCGCAATTCCCGAGCGGACTGAACATCAGTTGACTACTAGACGTTAAGAGCAAAAAGCAGAAGTGGGTAATTAATGTTTATCTGGACACCCACAATTGCTTCAACTCAATAATATTCAGCTGTCTTGTATGATGTGCATAGTATGTGTGACGTCCTTTTAAATAAAAGACAGCTGTGGTCCGTCGAACTTTATTTTATGCGTTCTTAAAATTATAGAAGAGCGCCATTTTCCTCTCTTTTTATACCTCTGGTTCTGCAAAGTTTCCACTTTATATTTTAATAAGAATCCAGTTACGTCTGGAGGAACTATAATATATATTATAGTTAATATATTTATGATATATATTATAGTCCCATTTGCCCGGGACTTCAAGTGGCTTTCGAGAAGTTCTAAAGCCAAAGAATGCAGATACAATCGCCTTCTTTCAAAACTGTCCAGTTTATTGGATCTAAGAACAACTTGCGAATGGATTATGTCCAAAAACTTGAAAAGAACAACGAGAGAGTCCATTTGATCCACTACATCGACTCTTGCTTTTGCCCAGTATAATCGCCGGTTTACCAGAATCGTCATCACTGTTGCGTCATCATGCATTGTCGACAAAAGTATGACTCCCTTATTATTTTTCGTAGTATAGGAACATGGTGTTCCTATGCTACGAAAGTAAAATTACGTACTTTTAACACCGGGAACAAAATTATTAATAATTATTTAGTATCTAAAACTTCATCGGGACATTTATTTGATTAGCCTTTTTAAATTTATAATCATAGAAAAGCATCTTTGTAAATGCTTAGAATTACTTTAGCGAAATAACCAAAATAAATTAAGGAATATTTTCTTACATGACCAGGCGCGCTGTGCAACAAATAGAAGTGTCGGAATCACGATTAAAAAAGAATGCTAAAGGTCAGAAGATCAGAGCTGCAATAGAAAGGGTGTAGCTATCAATAGAAACTGCTTTAGAATATCCAAATCCGCTGAAGGGTTAAAGCGCACTATAGTAGATTTTTATCTTCCCGAATAATTTAAATAAAAAAAAAATTGCATTTTATTTAAAAAAAACAGGAAATGTCCCAAGGTGTCAAATTTCTTTAATAGAAATTTGACATAAATTATATATATATATATGTATACATATATATATATATATATATATATATATATATATAATATTAAAAACTAGTAATTTCTTAATTCAACAATCTTAACATTTAAAAACTATTAATTCCTCACTTTACTATTCCAAATTACAAACCCATTTTTAATTCCTTGAAACAGGTAATTCCCTTTGGGCATTCGCGTTAAATTCCATTTTAAAATCTAACATTATTCTAAATTCCCTTGGGCGTACGAGCTAACTTTCGTTTTCAAATCTAAGTCCTAAAAGGCCTCTAGTGGAAAAAATTAAATGGCTGTCTGTTTAAATGAAAGCGAAACTAGCGTGGCGTGGGCAGAAAATTAAACGCTGTAGCGCATTTGTCACGCCTTTTCTTAACTTTTAACCAATTAAACCCTACTACGATCACATGGCGAGATGAGGTTATATAAGGTTTGGGATCACGTACATGTACGCTTTTCGGATTTTGTAGATGCCTTGAGAAGACGTATTCGCCGTCTAATAAAGATGTAATTAAATTAACGTTGTGGTGTTTTATGTGTCCGAGGGTGAGATGAAAAGCGGGAAAGGAAATTAAACATGTGATGCACGGCCGGGCGACAAGTCATCCATCTTTACCTAAAAAGAAATACCACTCGGGCCTTCCTTCGTCGGCCCGCGCCCGTGCTATTACAAAAGTCGGCAGTGTGGACCTCCCCTCGGACACAGACAGTGAGTTGAGCCGCCATCAATACTTTTCAAAGGAAAAGAAAAACCCTGTCTTACCATGTGACATTGATGACTTTACTGGAATACAATATTGGGCTGAGTGTGTCGCGTACAAATCCCGTGGATTCCCACGAAGTGAACTTTGATTGAATCTGAAATTTAAATTTTTGTGTCAAAAAGGAGTTTCATTTCCGGATTACATTAAGTCAAGATGATGTCGCTTACTTCGGAGTGACCACCAGTGTTAGTTTTGAATATTTTTCAGTCGTCGAATCATGTGTGAACTTCCGAAGTTTCGTGGCAGAGATTTCGTGAAAAAATATTTTCAGATTATGTGAAACGTCGATTTTCACTAATCGTTGACCTGGGGATAAAAATATCCCGAGAAATTCTGCGAAAACATGCTGTGTGCAGTGGAATAGTCTGTTGAATACAACGTGCGAAGTTTTGAATTTAATTGACTGGAAATTCACTTTTATGAGAGACTGTCATCTAGTGTCATCTCCAATTGGGATACTGAGTTCTAGGACTATTTCGAAATAAAAACTGTCACCTTGGGACTAGCTAAGCTAAGAACTTCACCAAGATAAATTCAGAACCGAGCTGCAGATGTTAAATATATGAAAAATGTGTATAATTAATTTGGAAATACTAATGGTGAAAATTAATAAGGATAATGGTAAAGAGTGTGAATAACCACTTCAATTGGTAAGCTAAAATTTACGAATTATTGTTAAGGGTGAAAATTTTAATATTAATAGATATTGATAAAAATTTATTATAAATGTGTTTCGGTGAAAGTATTTTCAAATTATTGATTTAATTAAGTACTGATGATAAAAAATAAATCGATAAAAAGTAAAACGAAAGTAGGAATCATTGGTTTAAAACGTGTATTTTGTTTTTGATTTTAAAATGTTTCATGTTGATTTGCATTTTGATAGAATTTTAAGAGTATATTTTTTCCTATTATAAGATATTTGAATTTAAAGAAATTTTTGAGACTTATATGTGATAAATTTATTATAAGTGTGTGTTTTTAGTGTAATTTTATAATATTTCTATGTTCTTTTTCTGATAATGAATATTTTAGTGTTTTAAGATAATTAATGATCCTTGGTTACGTTAAACTGAAATATTAAATGAGTAAAGTAATGTTACGAGTATCTAATTTAGCACGCAGTTCTGAATCGTCGCGGAGAAAAAGAAAAAATAATAACGTAAATCATTTCCGTTTTCGAGCGCGTTGTACATTTCGAAGGTCGCCTCCGCAATAAATTTGAATGCTCAGCATTAGTTTTGTAAACACGATCATGAAAAGAGCCAAACTTGTTTTGATTCATTTAACTTAGAATTTTTGCGACTCTACATTTAAACATGATGCCTGTGGTTTTGGTTTTGGAAAAAATCTGCAGGGATAACATAGTAATTTTCAGACATCAAGAAAATTTTATAATTTAAGTACTTTGACATATTACATTTGATTTTGAGCCCTCGAATAGTTCTACGAATTGAAGTAAAGGAGATTTCCGGTGGTTTGAGTCGACAATCAAAAGGCGTTCTATGGATTTCATATAAACGGAACGTCTTTATAACATGACTTAGGGTGCCAAAAAACCACAATTGGATAATTGAAAAAACCATTGTATGTTATATTTGGTTCATCCGCCCCAGAAAAATCTCGAAATGGAAATAATGAAGAATAATAAATAAGTAGAAAAAATAATATTATAATGAGAAATATGTTTTAAGATATTAAATACAAATGATGAATATTTTGGAACTTTACAGCGAGGATTCATACCAAAATGTGATATAAGAAAAGAAAAATTAATTTTGGTTTATCGATTTCATGATTAACTTAATAAAACTGAGATGTCTATTGGTAAAAGATTATTATTTGTGATTATTATTTTGAATATTTGTGTCAATTGATAGAATAATAGTTTGAAATTTGAACATTAACATTAAATTATGGCAATTGATAGAGAATATTAAGGTATCATTATTGT
>CAJRAI020000054.1:15000-20039 GCA_907164885.2 Dolomedes plantarius
CTTCTTAGATTTTTTTAAATTAAATTTTTAAGCTGTTTTTTTAACTTTTTTTACGTTTGCATTTAAAATAATGCATTGAGGGTTATAAAATTTATATCACGAGAAAGATCCTAAAAATTCCTTCAAAATGAAATCTTTTTCGAACCTTTACCTTGATTTTCTGATTTTTGGTGAATTTTTAAAGATTAATTTTTAGAATTTAATTGATTAAATGCTGATCACGTAATTTTTTTTTCTGGTACTTTAAATAAATTTATCGTCACGTGCAAAAAAAAAAATAGACAAAAAAATATTTTTTTTCTTGCTAATGCGGCAGACGATTGGACTTTATTTTGTCTATAAAAATATCCCTTACGATTTTTTTATAAATATGTTTTTTTTACATCAATTGTATACATTGATCGTCGTATTTATTATAAATATATATATATATATATATATTTTGAATTAATTGCATACATTGACCGTTGTATTTAATTTCAATGTACTCCGTAGCGAAGCGCGGGTTTTCAGCTAGTACACTATACTTCGTAATATAATGAAACTCAAAACCTAAATGGATTCAAGCGTTTATTTTTAAAAAAATGAGCGTGATTTTTAATGTCGAGGCAAACTTTTGACTATTTTAAACAAATCAGCTATATACGTATATAGTTGATACTTGCATCCAGGTAAGAATAGGCAAGCCGATTTCTGTGTGCTACGTTTCATTTCGGAATAGGATGATTCACAAAGACACGTGGCACATTTTTTTGGTACAGTTTTTGCATTTTGCAAAGAAATAGAAACTGCATTATGAATATTGATTTTGCATTATAAATATTTTTATCCGTTCATCTCCCTCGCCCCTCCCCCAATTAGAAAATATCCTGGTTGCAAGGGGCGTCCATTAATTACGTGAGGCTTTTAGGGGGGGGGGGAGGTAGTCGAGCCGAATCTCACCCAGTCTCACTGTATTTCTTTTATTATTCGTAAAAGAATGAATATTCTTTTACGAATTTTAGTAGTTCCTATTTAAGTATTTTAGTGTTCGATTTTCTCACTGTGATTCTACACTACGTTCTTAGTAGTCTTAAATACTAGTCTTAACTAGTCTTGAATAAAAATAATTAAGCAAATTATGTTTTTTTAAATAAATCCGACGCAATCCAGCACAGATTAACGTACCTATTTACACTAAAAATACGCATTTTGAAAAATCTCACGTGAGATTAGGGGGGGGGGGGGGGTGTTCGAAAAATCGCCAAAATCGCCTCACGTTATCAATGGACGCACCCTAAGTAGAACGTAGTTTTCTCACGAACCACTAGTACGGCGTTTAATTGGAGGCGAAACAGAATTCTATTCACAACGTGGGAATAAATTCAAGATGGCTTTAAAACATGGAAGCCGAAATAGAAGAGCAATCGTTTTCCGTACTGAAAGTGCGGTGAAAAAATTATGGGCACGGTGGTAAGTACTCTTGCGGAACAAATGCACGGGCAGTGTATTATGCACAGAAATGGGTATTCTATACAAACTCTTTGTTAGGAGGATGTTATTAAGTTTACGAAAGTCAAAACTAGAAAACAAAAATTTTAACCTCCTAAATATAATTTAATATTGATTTTTGTCGTTGTTTTTTTAAACTAACCTGGTCCATTACAGGTGGACCAGATCATACACTGCTGGCCACTGTGAATTCAACACCCTGAAGGAAACATGCAAATAACATGAAATTTACAACATGCATTTTTTACTTCGTATCCGAGTTCGACAGAGGAAGGATAGTGGCCTACCGAGATTGTGGATTATCTTTCAGGGAAATCGGTAGTCGTGTTGGACGAAACCAAACAACTGTAATGCGGATATGTGATCGTTGGATGCAGGAGGGTACGACGGACCGGCGTGTTCGATCGCATCTATCTCAGCGCACCACTTCACGTGATGACAGGCAAATTGAGCGCATGGCAGTGACGGATCGCTCAGTCACATCACGAACCATAGCACAGCACATGCAGTCTGTAACGCATCATCCAGTGTCTGCGCGTACCATTCGACGCAGTTTACAGCAGAGTGGTCTGTCCGCAAGACGTCCATTGCTTTTTCTACCCTTGACGCAGAACCACAGACGTCTCCGCCGCCAATGGTGCGATGACAGAAGGGTGTGGACGGCAGAATGGAATGAAATTGTCTTTACTGACGAGTCACGCTTCTGTCTGCAACACCACGATGGTCGCATTCGAGTCTGGAGACACCGTGAAGAGAGGATGCTGAACAGCTGCGTTATGCACCGCCACACTGGTCCTGCACCGGGTATTATGGTATGGGGCGGTATTGGATATCACACTCGCACACCTCTAGTACGCATTGCCGGTACTTTAAACAGCCAGCGCTACATCTCCGAGGTGTTGGAGCCAGTTGTCCTTCCTTACTTTCAGGGCTTGCCCACATCCATATTTCAACAGGATAATGCGCGACCACACGTGGCACGCATTGTCCAACGGTTCTTCGTCAATCGCCAGATTGAATTGCTTCCCTGGCCGCCTCGTTCTCCGGATCTTTCGCCGATAGAAAACATGTGGTCCATGGTTGCTCTACGATTGACCCAGATTCCATCCCTAGCTGCCACACCAGATCAACTTTGGCAACGTGTGGAAGCTGCTTGGTCTGCCGTGCCCCAAGAACTCATCCAAAGTCTCTTTGAATCAATGCCGAGGCGTGTGGCAGCGGTGATCTCCAACAATGGTGGCTAGTCTGGCTACTGAGTTTGGCAGGAACCACACTTCACAGAAGTCTATAAATTTAATCATTTGATACTTGGTCAACATGTTATCTACAAAATAAATTTTGTTGTGATATCTCTTGTCTTTCTTGGTGTTGCAATTTGGGTGGCCAGCAGTGTATTCTTCTACATTATGTTGTCTCTAAAATATCCGTTACGATTTATATATATATATATATATATATATATATATATATATATATATATATATATATATTGGCATTAATTGCATACATTGACCGTTGTATTTAATTTGAATGTACTCCTTAGCGAAGCACGGGTATTCAGCTAGTATATGTAATGCTAGTGTAATGTAATCTGTCTTTATTTTTAAACTGATTTATTTTCATTTTATTATTATTATTATTATTATTATTATTATTATTATTCGTAATCTGAACTTATAATATAAATTAGCTTAACTTCAAAAATTGTGATTTTAAAAAAAAAAAAATCAAATATCACCCTCATTTTTGTTTGTATAAAGAAGGGCCCCGACTTCTTTATTAATTCGCATTCCTTGGGTCCAAAAAGCTCTAGACGCGGCTTGGTTGTGGAATATTTTCAGCCTCATTCATACACTGATTACGTGTATGAATTTTCCTCCTGAAAACATATCAGTTTATCCTTCAGCAATGGGTCCATTTTAAGAACTACTTTATTATTATTATTATTTTTATTATCTTGTTGAATTTATTATTATTTTTGTTAAATAATTTCGAAAAGTTGCGTAGAAAAATCACTTAAAAGTATGCTGTTAATTACAGAGGCTGTTCGCACATTTTTTAGACGATTTTGGTAAGCGGTAATAAAAAATCGTTTGCCGCGAAAGAAATAATTGCAACTGTACTATGTTTTTAAAAGTCAAAATTATCGTCTGCGGCTCGAAAGTTTTGTTTTTATTCAAAATGACGTTTTTAACAAAGCAGTGGTTCGAAGGCCACATTTATGCTCTTTCCGAAGAGAAATATGCATACTCCTTGTGAATACAATATACATCGTCTAAAAAATGTGTGAACAGCCTCTGTATATGCATGAACTTGTAGTAGAATCTGATACTACTATAGATTTTTACGGCATTTCTTATTAAATCATGAGGAATTCGTTAGAACAGCGGTTCTCAACCTCTTTGCTTCATTCCCCCCCCCCCCCTTTTACTATTATTCAAAATATCATTTCCCCTTCGTACTATTGTTCAAAATATTCAATCCCCCCTTCCCAAGACTGTTTAAGTCAAAAAGTTGCAATCCAAATGACATTCTTTGGACTGAGAGAACTTGAAAGATTTGGATCACTGAAAATCTTTTCCGCACGTCACACTTAGCTGGATAGTTAATTCTTCCCACCCCCAGCCCCGAAACAACAACATTCCAATACGGGGGAGGCAGTCCTCCCTTTCTAAACAATTGCAAGCCGTAACCCACGTGATCAATGTATTTTTCTCTCTCCCGATTTTCACGCGGGCAAGAATCTAGGATGTACGCAACTCATTATAATTTTTGTGACATCACGCTTGAACAGCTAATCAGATCGTCAAATATCTTGCGGTGATAGGGGCTTAGCTAGTAAGCGGACGGACTCTTTATTGCTCTGTTCCTCACCCCAGTCAGTTCTTTGTCTGAGGTTATATTTGGGAGTGATAATGACCGGTCAGAAGGTAAGGGAAAAATTATTCAACTTAAGGAATAAAGTTTTAATTTTTTAGATAAATATAAGCCTTAATTTTTACTTAAGGGGACAGTGGGCTTTCAAAATTGTGGAATTTGTCCAAAAATTCGATTTTTATATTTTATTGAATTGTGAAACTACGGACGAGTAGGAATGTGTTGCAAAAAGAATTTTTAATTTCTTCGATTACTTTCCTACTTATAGGAATTTGTATTTAATTTAGATATTATGTGGTTACTAATAGCAATAACTTTAAATGTGTTTTTCTCAAAATAAACATATTCATGTCATACGAATATTCAAACTGCTCCTGGCTCATTTCTAATGATCGTATTTCTTTGAAATTTAAATGTTATATACTTAACTGTATATCAAATAAATCTTATTGAAAATAATCATGCTCCGTAGCTCAGAATTTCTAAATTTTGTATTTGAAAAGATGATTTATAGGTATTTTGAGTAATTAAAAGGGTGTTTTCACTGTTATTTTTTTCTCTTTATATTTTTAATGAATGCTTAAAATAAGCGATAAGTTTCATTGTTAGTTCTATAAGGTATCCTGTAAATAAAAATTACCATATTATATGCAAAAGAAATGCGCATGGAG
>CAJRAI020000056.1:0-39471 GCA_907164885.2 Dolomedes plantarius
AGTGATTAATATTTATTGTTTTTCTCATTAAAAACAGCGTGTCCAGGCGTACAGTCTGTCAAAAAAATAGTCGAGCAACGGTACCCATCTGAAATTTTTCGAGATGCGTTTTTAATTTTTTTTTTCTTCAAAAGGAAAGGTTTGTATAATTCAAATACACTCAAAAGCCAAAACATTATGACCACCCCTACGCATTTTTTTCACGCCAGAGTGAGTCGAGTGAGTCGTTGTTGGCTTGGAGGTCAATGACCCCCGGCAGATGTTACAGGATGGGGTCGGCGACTTTGTAACACTATAACCGCGGGACTTCGATATACCTAGAATCGCGGAGCGGGTCATTTTGAATCTAGTTTGTAAACTTAGAAAATATGCACAAGCGCTTAATTTATTTAACTAAAACATTTTATTTTTAAATAATAATTAATATTTCTCAGAATTTACATTAAATAATTTATATAAATCAAGAGGAATTAACTTAATTTTTACAAAATCGTATTATTTAAAATTTTATGTCCTTGAGTATAATAACATGCCTCTTTAAAAAAATATGACTTGAATTTCCTAATTTCAATGGAAAAACAATTAATCATCTGTTCCCTAATATTTAGGAATATACTTTTTTTTCTGTATAAATGCTGAACATAATCTTTTCTTGGTAATATAGCATTCTCATTTTAACCTCCTAAGACATTTCTGACTTTGTCTATTTTCCTCCGCAGACAAAGCCCCAAATGCTGATCAGACTTAAGACATTTTTAGCCTCATAAAGTTGCTTAACCCTGACACGAGAAGAAAAGGTTTATCTCTCATTTCCGGATTTATGTAATTTTAACTCAACACTGGAAACCAAAAATTCTCTTCGAGGGGATTTGTTATACTTTTATGCATGAAATTCACAGGTAGTGGCTATAATATGCTGGATTTTTTTAGCTCTTATTTCTGAATAAAACTCAATTTAGCATATATCCTTTCTTGCATGAAGCAGAATTTTTCATTGCATCTTTTACAGAAATTTCATTAATATATATATATATTATATATATATATATATATATATATATATATATATATATATATATATATATATATATATAATATATATATATATACTCTGTCACAAAAAAAAATATATGCCCCAGAAAAAAAACGAGCTACTATCACGAAACCTAACATATATGTAGTGTATGAGGAGATAAGCAAATGTTACAAATTTACAAATTCAGAAGAACAGACCGTTTTATTAAGAAGATATGGTATGAAAAAGGTTATAATCAGTAAGCAGTAAATCCACTTCTGGAAGCTATACAAGCCGAAACACGGAGTGGCATCGAATGAATGAGGTCACTTATGACCTCTTGCGGAAGAACATGCCATAATCTTTGGCGATAAATTTACGCTTTGACGATTAATTTAACGCAACTGGGCAATTAATTCACCAGTATTCCAGGACGGCTGCAGTTGCCTTCCAAGCACATAACAGACGTGCTCTATTGGCGAGAGGTCTGGTGACCTGGCAGGCCATCGGAGTACGTTATATCCTTGAAGAAATTGTTGGGAGAGTCATGAAGTATGTGGACGAGCGTTGTCTTGCTGATAAATGGCACGTGTGCGACTTGATAGAATAGGAGTAAAACTGGCGTTAAAATCTCGACCACGTAACTGCGTGCCGTCAAAGTGCGTTGAAGGACGACTAGAGGTGATCGAGTGTCCCAACAAATCGCTCCCAACACTGTCACACCTTGTGTAATCGCCGTATGCCTCTCGACAACAAATGCCGGATCGGAACGGTGGCCTAGACGCCTCCACACGCGTATGCGCTGGTCATCAGCATTGAGACTGAATCGGATTCACCACTGAAGATCACACGCCTCCAGTCGGTCACACTCCATCTCTGCCTATGATGTGGGGTCAGTGGTAGGCGTCTTAATGGACGTCGGCTCCTTATACCCGCGTCGGCCAGTCGTCTCCGAATGGTTTCCATTGATACCACCGGATGTCTGGAAGGGTGTAAATGTCGTCGAACCGATTATAGCGACGTTGTTGGTGCGGACGTGGCTGCTCTTATGATTGCGAGATCCTCACGCGCATTTGTTGTCCTGGGACGCCCTGACCCTCTGCAACGTAGACTATCTCTTCCGTCATCCATTGTTGCTAACACCGAACAACTACCATATCGCTCCGACCCAGGTGGCGGCCGATACGCCTGTTCGACCAACCTGCTTCTCAGAGGCCTGCTATACGCCCCCTCTCAAAGTCCGACAATTGTACGTACTGTCGCCGGTTACGTCTCGGAGGCATCTCTAGTCACAATATCGTCCATGCAAGTCGACAGATTTGTTTGAATAACCGTATGGCACGAGCAATCATGCTTTTAAATTCTCCCAGCTGCGCATCTCATATGCGCATAGCACGCTTACCCTTGTTTCATTGGCGTCGAAATTTAACATTTGCATATCTCTTACCAGACTGCATTCCTGCCAAGTTCGCGATAGTAGCTCGATTTCTTCTGGGTGCATATAGTTTTTTTGTGACAGATTGTATATATATATATATATATATATATATATATATATATATATAATATATATATATAATATATATATATATATATATATATATATATATATATTATATATATATATATATATATCTGTGGCCTCTTACTAGAAGTGTCTAAGTCAGTTTTCTCGGTGACTTTTTTTGCTAATGTCTGTTTAAAAAAATTATTATTTTCAATTAAGAATTATCTAAGTCTGTCTGACGCTTTAAAAGTGTTGTCTAAACCATTGTACATACTTGGGTACTTCTTACATTGAATATATTTTTTTAAAGAGACAGGCAAAGAAAGTCATCTTGGAAAAAACAGACTTAGGCACCTCTTGTACCAAGCCACAGATATATATATTATATATATATATATATATATATATATATTATATATATATATAAATATATAATATATATATATATATATATATATATATATATATATATATATATATATATAGTGTGTGTGTGTGTGTGTGTGTGTGTGTGTGTGTGTGTGGTGTGTGTTGTGTGTGTGTGGTGTGGTGTGTAATGACTGGTTCACCCCCCGTTTCGCCGACACTGAAATTTCCTTCCCCCTCTCGTTGAAAAAATCCCCAAAAAGAGGAAAATCACCACCCCCGTTTCGCTAACACAAAAATGCTTTCCTCCTTCTCGTTGATAAATGTTTATTTACAAACTACACTACTCGCCTGGAGCGAACTGCTCCAGGCTCACGAATCATGGGGGGTGCAAAATTAGAAAGGGTGAAATAAAAAATTTGTGAAAACTTTTGTATAAAAAATTCGATTTGTCAGATTTTCTATGAAATATACAAAAAATAAATGAAATATTTTTTAGATAAATAAAACAAAGCTTTTAAATATATTAGTATGCACTAGACTGAAATCATAACTTTGATTTCAGAAAATATTCATTATAAGTTAACATTTTATAGACCTATAAAAATGCATGATGATTGCTAAGAATGTTTGAAATCACTACTATAGGCATTTACTATGCGTATCGTAGTTGCGTTTTACAGCAAAAAAGTTACATGCATCCGGGAAATCCCACGAGCGCAAGTTAACATTGGCGCAGAATCGAGGCAAATATTCGGGATTTTTTTAAAGCAAGCGTAGTATTTAGAGTTTCATATTCCCTTTATTTGTGCAGTGTAAGGATTTGAAGTTGATTCTGTAATGAATGTATTATATAATTTTTTAAAACATATTGAGTGCACTGGAGATTGTAATTTATTGTTCCGTTTAATTGACTTTGTAAAATTTATGGCTATTTTACTAAATTTCTTATATACAGTGTGCTTTTGGATTCATCAACGTAAAATTTAAAAAGTAAATGGTTTGTTTATAAATTATTATGTTAATTAAGGTTGCAACAAACAAAATAATATTTAGTTTTATAACGTAAGAAAATAAAATCGTTTTTAAAATTTTAAAAGTAATAAAAAAATATCAACAATTACAGATATATTTATATATATTCTGTTAATCAAATTCTGTTAATAAATACCATAGTATTTATATATGTATTGTAGGTACTTAGAGATGTCAAAAAAAAAAAACTAAGTGGGGCTCAGTTTAGAAAACGAAGAATAGAAATGTAAGAAGCCGAAAAGGAAGTTTTAATGAAAGTTGCTAAAATATGAACATTTTTTAAAACGGTCGATTCAAATAGACACTCGTTGAATTTTAGTGGAAACAAATCGCAAGCTCAAGGCAATAATTCTCCAGACAAAACAGATACAGACATTAGGAATATTTCTGCGCCTGAAACAATTCAAACAGAAAGTGAAATTCTTCCACAACACATTGATATAGAAATAGACTCGTCTGACAAAGAAAAATTTTTAGAACAATTATTTTGATAGTTGTGCAAAGTAAAATACTCGAACCTATTAATACAGTCTCGAAAATGCTGCAAGGTACTCATGAAGATATAGAGAAATCCGCTGAGATGCTTTCGTCACTCCTAACCCAATTCCAGAACTTATGAATAATTGGGAGTTTGTTAAAAAACGATACCCTTGAGTTATCAGCTGTATGGAAGATTAAACCTTGTTTTCCCCCAAAAAGATGAGTCTTGTGAAAAGATTCTTTGCTTAATTACAAGTAGATGCACTCATTGAAGACAGTGAACCATATTTCAAAGTCGAGGTGTTTATAAAGTATGATTTAATAATTAATCAATTTACTATTAGATTTGAATCCATTTGACAGTTATGTACACTTTTTAAATGTTTATCACTTGCATATCTCACCGCGTCACTTGATAAAAGTATTCTGGAAGGATCAGAATTGTTACAATCGGCATATCTTTCCAATATTTCACCTAATTTTGGACCTCAATTGCTTCGATTTAAAATGTGCTTTTATATTCAATTAAAACAAATTACTTTAATACGCGAAATTGCTGAACTACTTTTAATTCACACCGCAGACTCAAGTAGCTTCTTTGACATAATTACAGCTTGCCTGATATTTCACTTTACCGGTGACGATGACGACAGCAGAAAGAAGTTTTTTCAAAGCTTAAATTAATCAAAACATTTTAGAAGCATCATGTCACAACACCGTCTTAACTCATTGACCACTATATAAATTGAAAAACAATAACTTTCCAACTTTATCTGGAGAAATTGATTGATCGATTTGCAAACGAAAAAGTGAGAAAACGACAAGTTTTTATGTGGAAACTAAACATGTATAAGTGCATTTTGACAATACAGTTTATAAAATATGTAGTAAATATTAGTAGGAACTCCGTACTTAAAGAATAATAATTTGTTTTATTATTATAGTAATATTATTAAATTGAATATCTTAATGTTGAAATGTCTTTAATTTCAATTTAAGTGTTATTAAGTAAGATTTTAAATCTAAATAAGAGGATCAGATAGAAAACAAATTTCGCCAGAACTCTTCCGAGAAACAATGGGGCGCACTGATTGTATTTGCTCCAGGGCGCTGAATATGTAGCTACACCACTGCTCTGCATACTCATAAAGAAGAAATCTAGATGTCTTAAGGGGATGGTGGACTTTCAAATTACCAAAAATCGAACAAAAATTGGAATTTTTTTGGGGTGTATTAATATTTTAAAAAATATGTAAATATTGGAATAAAATGCATTTAAAATATATAATGAAAAGTAAAATGAAAACTTGGTGGTATTAGAAAAGTAAATATTAAAGGTAGGGGAAAAAATATCTTTTAAAGGGCTTTTTATCAAAATGAGTCATTTCCAGATTTGCAAGTCTTTGAAATGCTCCTTGAGTCAATTTTTGACGAAGTCGAATATTCCTTAGTTCGTAATATAGACTAAATATGCTTTGGCTTACGTATAAGTATATAGTTACTTATATATTCTTGGAACTGGAACTGTCATTTCTGTGACGGCTCTTTCTTTCAGTTTTGAAGATAAAGTTTTTGTTGGATTTCTTTAATAGCCACCGTGTGCATGAAATCCGGAGGAACTCTTAAAAATATCTTTCTGTAAAACTATACGAGCTTTACATTTTGAATCCGAGGAGCACTTCCAGTAGCTCAAATTTTCTCTTTTCCTTTCTATGCGGAAAAAGGAAATTTTGGTACTGCACTAAATTTCCGCCACGTTTTGATTTAATGAAAGAAATGTCGCTCATTTATCTCAAAATCAATGAAGTTCGACGCAAAACCCAAGAAATTAGACTTTTCTACACTTTTTTCAGTACTTGTTGAATTTTTACTTTATGAAGTAAAGAAATTTTCCCAACAATTTATTATTTGATATGATAAAGTGTAGATATCTGAATTGTGAACCATAGTACATGCAGAGAGTGATGTAACCCACACTATATTTTAGTACTTGCTGATCCTGTACAGCGCAGGATCACCTTTATTCTGTAATACCACCTGATTCATCATGAATTGTATTACACAAGTCATGAATAGTGGTTAAGAATATATTATGCCATTCTTCAGGGAAAAATCATGAAAGTTCCTGTAGAGATGCCTGTGGTGGATATCGATACCTAGCTCTATTCGCTTATACAGATCACAGTGGTTGGATGATATACAGTCGGGGGGATTATACAGGGCAAGATAAGATATTTGACTTCTTTTTCATACTCTTCGAACCAATACTTGATTTAGCTGTACGTGTAGAGGGATTATCATCCTGGAGAACGCCATCTCCTGCAAGAAACAATGTTTTGCACCATAGGATGGACTAGTGAGCTAAAATTTCGACATTGTTCTTCCCATTAAATCTCCCTTTTAGGATTACAATAGGGCCTGAAGAAAACCATGAGATGCCATCCCAAACCCTGATAGACCTACCTCCATGACTGACAACTGAGATGAGACAGCCAGAATCTTACGCTTGTGTAGGTGTTCTCCAGACATACGCACGTCCTGTTGCGAGGAACAATGTGAACAATGATTCGTTGGACCAATGCCGTTTTTTTTGACATATTACTCTACATGGATTTGCGCCCGTGGCACCATTATGGACAATATTTTGTATTGGCATCTATTACAAGGTTTTGGAAATAGCTGCTCTACCGTAAATGCTTTGTTGTGAAGTTACCTTCTACCTCTAATGGTCGATACCGAATATGCAGATGCAGAATAATACATACACTATATTATATATATAATTCCGGTGGCCAGACTTGTTTTTTAAGGAATACGAAGAAATTCATGAGCACCACTAATATTGATAGGTGTTTCCATTATTTTTATAAAGAGGTAAGCAACGATAAATAATTCTGCATTAATAACCCGTGGTAGTTTCGTTTACAAGAGACTACCTGAATTTTTTCAAAATGTTTTCTATTTTCCTAATTTTACTGGCCCCAATATTTCATTCAATCATTTGGATATGGTTCGCATTATATCTAATCCATTTGCTAGAAATACTAATTACAGTTCTTCAGAACTTTAATTGGAGAATAATACGAAATATATCAATGTTCGCCACACGGCAAGATGCCTTTGAGGTCAATACCCCGACACGTGTTTTTTTTCTTAGCCTTCTTCAGTTATTTTTCGGGGCCAGATGTGTATTCCAGGGTCGAGTTTCAAAGCGGATATGTTACAGTTTCCAAATTAGAACTCGTTTTATCTGACTCCTCTATCTTCGGAATAAGCAGTAAATAACGAAGCACGTTGAAAAACTTAAAAGAATTTTCAACAGTTCTCTGCCGAAAATATATGCGCTACGTATTAAACTTACATCTACGGGATGCAAAAGGAAGCAAGAGTTAATATGACGAAAAATAATCAATTTTCGGATGATGCTTGTCTGTTTGTTTACTACTACGAGCCATTTTTTAAATAATAAATAGAATATTATGGAGTAGGCAAGCAAAAATTAAAGCAAAACGATATTTTAAATGCCACCACAATTCAAAAATAAAAATAAAGTGCCAGAAGATAATTTTAATTATGAATTTATCCGAAAATATTTCAGTGTACGATGACTTTTGTGAGATAAAGTTTTTGTTACTTTTTTGATTACTGGTTTCTGAAAAATAAGTTTTACTATGTTTTCAAAATATTTCATGTAGTTTTGTTAAGAATAGATTATAGATCTATTATTAAATACCCATTCTGAAATATTCATTTTAATTAATGGATAGACCTCTATTTCATTGAAATTCGTAAGTGTACGAACACTTTTGGGAGCCACTGTAGTTATACTTTACTCAAGGAACCAACATAAGTACAGCTCATATTTTCCGCACAGCACAGTGATTTCCGCGCAACACTAGAATTTTATGTAATTTAGTTTTGTGAATACAATTTACATCGTCTAAAAAAATGTGTGAACAGCCTCTGTATATATATATATATATATATATATATATATATCTATATATATATATATATATATATATATATTATATATATATATATATATATATATACAGAGGCTGTTCACACATTTTTTAGACGATGTAAATTGTATTCACAAAACTAAATTACCTAAAATTCTTGTGTTTTAAATGTTCTATTTGACATCCCTATTCCTGAAACTATCTTTCGACACCGCAATTTCCAGGATAATAATGCCTTTTGAAGTGTCAGAAGAGGTATCTATCCCATTCCTTCCTGAACAGCTTTCCAGAGTCCTGTAAGAGTTTTGGGACGACGTTTTGGATAATGCAGATTTTAAAAGTCGAAAGCACAAAAATCCATAGGTGATACATCGGGAGATTTAGTAGGGATATCAGTGAAGGGTATGGCCTTGATACCAGTTTTTTGTTCCATTTCTTTAGGAAATTTACAGTGGATTTTTGATGTGTGGCTACTAGCTTTGTCCTGATGGAATCTCACAGATTGATGGCACTGTGGGTAAGCGATGGTTATTTCATCATTCAGAAAAAATTGGCGATAAAAATATGTTCCTGATAGTATTGGAGTTAATCTTGACATTTTTTTCCACTCTCTTTATTTTTAACTTGCCATTATAAGAAAACCAGCAACAATCATGAATTCCTTAGAAAAACTTTCTTTCGATTCTTTGAACCATGTACTAAAATTTTTTTCTCACCTTTTATGATAATAAATGGCTCTTTTTTCGTTGCAATCATTTAAATACACCCATGATTCCATCTATTGTGACAGTTGTTTTCCATTTTTCTTTGGATCAGTGTTTTCTCATATAGAATTCTGCAGCGTGTCCTGCGTTCAGCGATATGATTTGGAAGAAGACGATGCACATTGCGTTTTTTTCGCGTTCTTATGATTTAAATCAACGTTTATCATTTTGTTTACAGTGGACACCGAGCATTTTAATGATTTTGCAACTGTCCTTTGACTAGGGGGGTTTTTCTTTTAACATTAAACAACGTACCTTTGCAATAGTCGAAGATGTCCGTTTTTTCCTTGGATACTTGTTTGGAATTTTTGTCACCATTTGAGGCTCCAATTTGACGTTTTTGTTCCTTCTTGTTTGACGATATTACCTATTGGACGCTTTAGATGTCACAAAACCATGACTCTCACATCGTGTTTGGATAACGGAGTATGCATATTTCTCTTCGGAAAGAGCATAAATGTAGCCTTCGAACCACTGCTTTGTTAAAAACGCCATTTCGAATAAAAACAAAACTTTCAAGCCGCAGACGAATAATTTTGACTTTAAAAACATAGTACAATTGCAATTATTTATTTTGCAGCAAAAGATTTTTATTAACCCGCTTTACCAAAATCGTCTAAAAAAATGTGCGAACAGCCTCTGTATATTATATATATTATATATATAATATATATATATATATATATAATATATATATTATATATATATATATATATATATATATATATATATATATATATATATATACATTGGACGCTCGTTAATTCGAACTCGGTTAAATCGAACTTTCGGTTAATTCGAACTAATCTAAAGGCCCCAAAAAACTTGTATTGTGAATAATGTTAAAATATGTCATTAATTCGATCTAAACTTTTATCACTTCGGTTAATTCGAACTAAAAATTTGACAAATTAAATTTCTTTTCCTCGTTTAAGGAGAAAATGCACGCTGTATTTATTATTTTGTGTGTCAAAATCATCTCTATTTCTTTTCTGTGTAAAGAGGCACATGCCTGAAATCTTAGACTATTACATTTCCGCTAAACGTTAGTGGCTATTGTATTTTTGTTTAGATTGTGGTGAAAATTACGACATTACTATGCTGACAGCTATAAATGATCTATACGCCACATGCGATGATGTTAAAGAAGCACCTCTTTCAATACCAATACCTCTTTCAATACCAATTTTATACCTCTTCAATACCAATAGTCTCAGACAAAGATTCACCTTCTAGCTTATTACGCTCCGCGGTTTGATAACGTGCTGAATCCAATAATGTCGCGTTTTGCCTAAGTGACAGTGGACACTTCACCAAAGATTTAGGTGCTTCAGGGTCCAGGAAGCCGCAACCAGGATGCGGGAGGGTGTAAAAACGAGTCCCTGTCTTGTTTGTCAGTGGAGAAAGTAAAATCGGACCTGGACGGGTAGATATGCCAATTTAATGTTTACATCCATTAAACATTGTCAAATAATAAATTTAATAAAAACTTAAACATATGTAATATAAAACATAATACCATATAAATCATGCTTTGTACCAAAAGTCAAACCGTAGAGAGCATGGTTCAATTTCATGACAGTCTATCGGTTTAAACCATTTAGATTTTTATTTATTTTTACATAAATTGTCTTCATTTCTCAATCGCCTGTTAAACACACTTTTTAACCACGCTGTAAAAAAAAGAAATAAAATTAAGGATTACGTCTAAAAAAGAACAACAAATATTGAAAAATACTTATCTTAAAATGAATTGAACTCTTTCGAAATGATGCTTCTTGCGAAATGTTTATAAAAATTAAATGACTTACCTTAAAAACGATTTCAATTCAGGATAAAGTTTCTCAATAGAATTTCAGCGTCACGAATCTTAACACTTACCTGAATCTTATCACGTTAATTTAAAATATCGAAGGAACCAAATACCTTTAAAGTTGAACAATGGATTATTTACCAGTAAAATTTGATTTACAATTAATAAAATGTTTACATTTATTTATATATCACGATTGAAATTTTAAAATAAAACTTACACTTGGAGTCCAATCGGAATCAGGCTCTCGAAATTAAAAATAAAGTTTATTCTTTAAAGTATAAATTTATAACTCTCAATGTATTATTTTGAATGTAAACGTAAAAAAAGTTTAAAAAACAGCTTAAAAATTTAATTTTAAAAAATCTAAGAAGAATTTTTTTTAAATCTTTCATAGTGCACACCTACACTATTAGAAGAATCGTCATGCAAAATTTCAAGCCCTTTAGGTCCAGCGGTTTGATCTGTGCGTTGTATGTCAGTCAGTCAGTCAGTCAGTGAATGAATGAGTCCAGTTACGGAACTGTTATATACATATATATATATATATATATATATATATATATATATATATATATATATATATATATATATATATATAGATATTATATATATATAATGTATATCTATATATAATGTATATATACATATATAATATATATGTATAGATACATTATATATATATATATGTATATATATGTATATATATATGTATATATTACACATATATACCACACACACACACACACACACATATATATATTATATATATAGATATATATATGATATAGATATAGATATATATATATATATATATATATATATATATATGTATATATATGTATATATATATTATATATATATATATATATTATATTAGATATATATATGTATATATATACACACATATATACACACACACATATATTATATATATATATATATATATATATATATATATATATATATATTATATAATATATATATTTATACATGTGAGCAGATAAATAATTTTAGTATTATTTTCGATTGTACATATTCCTTTATTTCTTAAAATTCATCTTTTTTTTACTTGGAAATTGTTCTGAAACTTTCCCACCATAAAATAGTATAATCGATAAATAATGGTAACGCATGTTACAATAAATAAACGAGATGTACAAAGCCCCCTTGTCCTCACAATATGTTTTCAAATAGCCGGTCTGTCCATGTGAAGGGGGAATTAGAGAAATTTGAAACACTCCTTCTCGTAAACCACTCCCCCACCCCCCCGGGGGTAGCAAACACTCTCCCACGCTCCGAGTGAGGCAATTAGTGGTTCCTTCTTGATGGTAGTTCTTACAAAGGGGGTATGAATTTCCCGTTCTGAAGAGAAAATCGGAATATGGGCCCCGTAAGCTACAGGTTAGTTAGGAGAGTGGTGGGCAACACAATGCCTTTAAAAAAATTGTATTAGCAATATATATCGGCATATGTAACACCATTTTTTCAAATTTTGCCATGACTGAAAATTCGCGGTAACCTGTGTTTACTCGTATGTCTATGGGTTTCTGCCCAATTGCAATGAATGATGCCAGAAATTTCACTTGAATGCACGCATTGCATTCATCGGGTCTTGCCTAGGGACAGCTTTAAAACAGCACTATAGGGGACCATTCATATGGTTCAATAGATAATTATAGCTGTCCCTTGTGCAGGAAACCGCTTACCCATAATGACATAAAATTGTTTTTTAAAAACTGCGACAATAACATGCATGTTCATCTTTTGAACTGGCATGAATTGGAAGGTATACACACCAGTGGTACGCGAAATTCCATCACCGCCAAATGATGTATTAAACGTACAGAATATAGCCGAAATAAGGGTACAGTCTGATGATGAAATAAGCGTATATTGATTTAACATCATCTCCCCCCAGCTCGCCACCGTTGCGTAGTCCATCATCTGTCTCTACCAGATATGGTAAGTATATCATTTTAAATAATCTTAGTATGTGTCTTAATACTTAAGAGTATATACACCAAATAGTAACTAGATACTGATGTTAATTTTAATTAATCTTTTTTTCCACCAGTGTTTTTGAGTGTTAATTTTTATATGAAATGTGAGTTATGCCTTCGTCATTTAATTATATATATATTATTTTAAATACTTAAAACATTAATTTATAAAATATGTTTTAAAACATAATATTATTGATGTTATAAGATTGTTTAAAATTATTATTAGTAATAAACCTTTTTTGTGTTCGCGTCATTAATACGTGATTTTTCAAAAGTTTAATTATCATGTATAGTTGAGAATTTTTTAATTCCTTTATACTTTAAAAATAAACTTTATTTTTAATTTCAGAGCCTGATTCCGATTGGACTCCAAGTGTAAGTTTTATTTTAAAATTTCAATCGTGATATAAATAAATGTAACATTTTATATTGTAAATCAAATTTTACTGGTAAATAATCCATTGTTCAACTTTAAAGGTATTTGGTTCCTTCTATATTTTTAAATTAACGTGATAAGATTCAGGTAAGTGTTAAGATTCGTGACGCTGAAATTCTATTGAGAAACTTTATCCTGAATTGAAATCGTTTTAAGGTAAGTCATTTAATTTTTATAAACATTTTCGCAAGAAGCATCATTTCGAAAGAGTTCAATTCATTTTAAGATAAGTATTTTCAATATTGTTGTTCTTTTTTAGACGTAATCCTTAATTTTATTTCTTTTTTTTTACAGCGTGGTTAAAAAGTGTGTTTAACAGGCGATTGAAGAAATGAAGACAATTTATGTAAAAATAAATAAAATCTAAATGGTTTAACCGACTAGACTGTCATGAAATTGAACCATGCTCTCTACGGTTTGAACTTTTGGTACAAAGCATGATTTATATTGTATTATGTTTTATATTACATATGTTTTAAGTTTTTTATTTAAATTTATTATTTGAAATGTTTAATGGATGTAACATTAAATTGGCATATCTACCCGTCCAGGTCCGATTTTACTTTTCTCCACTGACAAACAAAGACAGGGACTCGTTTTTACAACCCTCCCGCATCCTGGTTGCGGCTTCCTGGACCCTGAAGCACCTAAATCTTTGGTGAAGTGTCCACTGTCACTTAGGCAAACGCGACATTATTGGATTCAGCACGTTATCAAACCGCGGGAGCGTAATAAGCTAGAAGGTGAATCTTTGTCTGAGACTATTGGTATTGAAAGAGGTATAAAAATTGGTATTGAAAAGAGGTATTGGTATTGAAAGAGGTGCTTTCTTTAACATCATCGCATGTGGCGTATAGATCATTTATAGCTGTCAGCATAGTAATGTCGTAATTTTCACCACAATCTAAACAAAAATACAATAGCCACTAAACGTTTAGCGGAAATGTAATAGTCTAAGATTTCAGGCATGTGCCTCTTTACACAGAAAAGAAATAGAGATGATTTTGACACACAAAATAATAAATACAGCGTGCATTTTCCTCCTTAAACGAGGAAAAAGAAATTTAATTTGTCAAATTTTTAGTTCGAATTAACCGAAGTGATAAAGTTTAGATCGAATAATGACATATTTTTAACATTATTCACAATACAAGTTTTTTGGGGCCTTTAGATTAGTTCGAATTAACCGAAAGTTCGATTTAACCGAGTTCGAATTAACGAGCGTCCAATGTATATATATATATATATATATATATATATATATATATATATATATATATATATATATATATATATATATATATATATATACAGAGGCTGTTCGCACATTTTTTTAGACGATTTTGGTAAGCGGTAATAAAAATCTTTTGCTGCAAAATAAATAATTGCAATTGTACTATGTTTTTAAAAGTCAAAATTATCGTCTGCGGCTTGAAAGTTTTTGTTTTATTCGAAATGGCGTTTTTAACAAAGCAGTGGTTCGAAGGCTACATTTATGCTCTTTCCGAAGAGAAATATGCATACTCCCGTTATCCAAACACGATGTGAGAGTCATGGTTTTGTGACATCTAAAGCGTCAATAGGTAATATCGTCACAAGAAGGAAAAAAAAACGTCAAATTGGAGCCTCAAATGGGACAAAAATTCCAAACAAGTATCCAAGGAAAAAACGGACATCTTCGACTATTGCAAAGGTACGTTGTTTAATGTTAAAAGAAAACCCCCCTAGTCAAAGGACAGTTGCAAAATCATTAAAATGCTCGGTGTCCACTGTAAACAAAATGATAAACGTTGATTTAAATCATAAGAACGCGAAAAAACGCAATGTGCATCGTCTTCTTCCAAATCATATCGCTGAACGCAGGACACGCTGCAGAATTCTATATGAGAAACACTTATCCAAAGAAAAATGGAAAACAACTGTCACAATAGATGAATCATGGGTGTATTTAAATGATTGCAACGAAAAAAGAGCCATTTATTATCATAAAAGGTGAGAAAAAAATTTAGTACATGGTTCAAAGAATCGAAAGAAAGTTTTTTCTAAGGAATTCATGATTGTTGCTGGTTTTTCTTATAATGGCAAGTTAAAAATAAAGAGAGTGGAAAAAAATGTCAAGATTAACTCCAAATACTATCAGGAACATATTTTATCGCCAATTTTTCTGAATGATGAAATACCATCGCTTTACCCACAGTGCCATCAATCTGTGAGATTCCATCAGGACAAAGCTAGTAGCCACACATCAAAATCCACTGTAAATTTCCTAAAAGAAATGGAACAAAAAACTGGTATCAAGGCCATACCCTTCACTGATATCCCTACTAAATCTCCCGATGTATCACCTATGGATTTTTGTGCTTTCGGACTTTTAAAATCTGCATTATCCAAACGTCGTCCCAAAACTCTTACAGGACTCTGGAAAGCTGTTCAGGAAGGAATGGGATAGAATACCTCTTCTGACAACTTCAAAAGGCATTATTATCCTGGAATTGCGGTGTCGAAAGATAGTTCAGAATAAGGGATGTCAAATAGAACATTTAAAACACAAGAATTTTATGTAATTTAGTTTTGTGAATACAATTTACATCGTCTAAAAAATGTGTGAACAGCCTCTGTATATATATTATATATATATATATATATATATATATATATATATATATAATAATATATATATATATTATATATATGATATATATATATATATATACAGAGGCTGTTCACACATTTTTTAGACGATGTAAATTGTATTCACAAAACTAAATTACATAAAATTCTAGTGTTGAGCGGAAATCACTGTGCTGTGCGGAAAATAATGAGCTGTACTTATGTTGGTTCCTTGAGTAAAGTATAACTACAGTGGGCTCCCAAAAGTGTTCGTACACTTACGAATTTCAATGAAATAGAGGTCTATCCAATTAATTAAAATGAATATTTCAGAATGGGTATTAATAATAAGATCTATAATCTATTCTTAACAAAACTACATGAAATATTTTGAAAACATAGTAAAACTTTATTTTCAGAAACCAGTAATCAAAAAGTAACAAAAACTTTATCTCACAAAAGTCATCGTACACTGAAATATTTTCGGATAAATTCATAATTAAAATTATCTTCTGGCACTTTATTTTATTTTTGAATTGTGGTGGCATTTAAAATATCGTTTTGCTTTAATTTTTGCTTGCCTACCTCCATAATATTCTATTTATTATTAAAATGGCTCGTAGTAGTAAACAAACAGACAAGCATCATCCGAAAATTGATTATTTTTCGTCATATTAACTCTTGCTTCCTTTTGCATCCCGTAGATGTAAGTTTAATACGTAGCGCATATATTTTCGGCAGAGAACTGTTGAAAATTCTTTTAAGTTTTTCAACGTGCTTCGTTATTTACTGCTTATTCCGAAGATAGAGGAGTCAGATAAAACGAGTTCTAATTTGGAAACTGTAAACATATCCGCTTTGAAACTCGACCCTGGAATACACATCTGGCCCCGAAAAATAACTGAAGAAGGCTAAGAAAAAAACACGTGTCGGGGTTATTGACCTCAAAGGCATCTTGCCGTGTGGCGAACATTGATATATTTCGTATGATTCTCCAATTAAAGTTCTGAAGAACTGTAATTAGTATTTCTAGCAAATGGATTAGATATAATGCGAACCATATCCAAATGATTGAATGAAATATTGGGGCCAGTAAAATTAGGAAAATAGAAACATTTTGAAAAAAATTCAGGTAGTCTCTTGTAACGAAACTACCACGGGTTATTAATGCAGAATTATTTATCGTTGCTTACCTCTTTATAAAATAATGGAAACACCTATCAATATTAGTGGTGCTCATGAATTTCTTCGTATTCCTTAAAAAACAAGTCTGGCCACCGGAATTATATATATAATATAGTGTATGTATTATTCTGCATCTGCATATTCCGGTATCGACCATTAGAGGTAGAGGTAACTTCACAACAAAGCATTTACGGTAGAGCAGCTATTTCCAAAACACTTGTAATAGATGCCAATACAAAATATTGTCCATAATGGTGCCACGGGCGCAAATCCATGTAGAGTAATATGTCAAAAAAAAACGGCATTTGGTCCAACGAATCATTGTTCACATTGTTCCTCGCAACAGGACGTGCGTATGTCTGGAGAACACCTACACAAGCGTAAGATTCTGGCTGTCTCATCTCAGTTGTCAGTCATGGAGGTAGGTCTATCAGGGTTGGGATGGCATCTCATGGTTTTTCTTCAGGCCCTATTGTAATCCTAAAAGGGAGATTTAATGGAAGAACAATGTCGAAATTTTAGCTCACTAGTCCATCCTATGGTGCAAACATTGTTCTTGCAGGAGATGGCGTTCTCCAGGATGATAATCCCTCTACACGTACAGCTAAATCAAGTATGGTTCGAAGAGTATGAAAAAGAAAGTCAAATATCTTATCTTGCCCTGTATAATCCCCCCGACTGTATATCATCCAACCACTGTGATCTGTATAAGCGAATAGAGCTAGGTATCGATATCCACCACAGCATCTCTACAGGAACTTTCATGATTTTTCCCTGAAGAATGGCATAATATATTCTTAACCCACTATTCATGACTTGTGTAATACAATTCATGATGAATCAGGTGGTATTACCGAATAAAGGTGATCCTGCGCTGTACAGGATCAGCAAGTACTAAAATATAGTGTGGGTTACATCACTCTCTGCATGTACTATGGTCAACAATTCAGATATCTACACTTTATCATATCAAATAATAAAGTTGGGAAAATTTCTTTACTTCATAAGTAAAAATTCAACAAGTACTGAAAAAAAGGTAGAAAAGTCTAATTTCTTGGGTTTTGCGTCGACTTCATTGATTTGAGATAAAATGAGCGACCTTTCTTTCATTAAATCAAAACGTGGCGGAAATTTAGTGCAGTACCAAAATTTCCTTTTCCGCATAGAAAAGGAAAGAGAAAATTTGAGCTACTGGAAGTTGCTCCTCGGATTCAAAATGTAAAGCTCGTATAGTTTTACAGAAAGATATTTTAAGAGTTCCTCCGGATTTCATGCACACGGTGGCTATTAAAGAATCCAACAAAAAACTTTATCTTCAAAACTGAAGAAAGAGCCGTCACAGAAATGACAGTTCCAGTTCCAAGAATATATAAGTAACTATATACTTATACGTAAGCCAAAGCATATTTAGTCTATATTACGAACTAAGGAATATTCGACTTCGTCAAAAATTGACTCAAGGAGCATTTCAAAGACTTGCAAATCTGGAAATGACTCATTTTGATAAAAGCCCTTTAAAAGATATTTTTTCCCCTACCTTTAATATTTACTTTTCTAATACCACCAAGTTTTCATTTTACTTTTCATTATATATTTTAAATGCATTTTATTCCACTATTTACATATTTTTAAAATATTAATACACCCCAAAAAAATTCCAATTTTTGTTCGATTTTGGTAATTTGAAAGTCCACCATCCCCTTAAGACATCTAGATTTCTTCTTTATGAGTATGCAGAGCAGTGGTGTAGCTACATATTCAGCGCCCTGGAGCAAATACAATCAGTGCGCCCCATTGTTTCTCGGAAGAGTTCTGGCGAAATTTGTTTTCTATCTGATCCTCTTATTTAGATTTAAAATCTTACTTAATACACTTAAATTGAAATTAAAGACATTTCAACATTAAGATATTCAATTTAATAAATATTACTATAATAATAAAACAAATTATTATTCTTTAAGTACGGAGTTCCTACTAATATTTACTACATATTTATAAACTGTATTGTCAAAATGCACTTATACATGTTTAGTTTCCACATAAAACTTGTCGTTTTCTCACTTTTTCGTTTGCAAATCGATCAATCAATTTCTCCAGATAAAGTTGGAAAGTTATTGTTTTTTCAATTTATATAGTGGTCAATGAGTTAAGACGGTGTTTGTGACATGATGCTTCTAAATGTTTTGATTAATTTAAGCTTTGAAAAACTTCTTTCTGCTGTCGTCATCGTCACCGGTAAAGTGAAAATATCAGGCAAGCTGTAATTATGTCAAAGAAGGCTACTTGAGTCTGCGGTGTGAATTAAAAGTAGTTCAGCAATTTCGCGTATTAAAGTAATTTGTTTTAATTGAATATAAAAGCACATTTTAAATCGAAGCAATTGAGGTCCAAAATTAGGTGAAATATTGGAAAGATATGCCGATTGTAACAATTCTGATCCTTCCAGAATACTTTTATCAAGTGACGCGGGTGAGATATGCAAGTGATAAACATTAAAAAGTGTACATAACTGTCAAATCGGATTCAAATCTAATAGTAAATTGATTAATTATTAAATCCATTACTTTATAAACACCTCGACTTTGAAATATGGTTCACTGTCTTCAATGAGTGCATCTATCTTGTAATTAAGCAAAGACATCTTTTCACAAGACTCCTCTTTTTGGGGGAAAACAAGGTTTAATTCCTACAGCTGATAACTCAAGGGTATCGTTTTTAACAAACTCCCAATTATTCCATAAGTTCTGGAATGGGTTAGGAGTGACGAAAGCATCTCAGCGGATTTTCTCTATATCTTCATGAGTACCTTGCAGCATTTTCGAGACTGTATTAATAGTTCGAGTATTTACTTGCACAACTATCAAAATAATTGTTCTAAAAATTTTTCTTTGTCAGACGAGTCTATTTCTATATCAATGTGTTTGTGGAAGAATTTCACTTTCTGTTTGAATTGTTTCAGGCGCAGAAATATTCCTAATGTCTGTATCTGTTTTGTCTGGAGAATTAATTGCCTTGAGCTTGCGATTTGGTTTCCACTAAAATTCAACGAGTGTATTATTTGAATCGACCGTTTTTAAAAAATGTTCATATTTTAGCAACTTTCATTAAAACTTCCTTTTCGGCTTCTTACATTTCTATTTCTTCGTTTTCTAAACTGAGCCCCACTTAGTTTTTTTTTTTTGACATCTCTAAGTACCTACAATACATATATAATATATGGTATTTATTAACAGAATTGATTAACAGAATATATATAAATATATCTGTTAATTGTTGATAATTTTTTTATTACTTTTAAAATTTTAAAAACGATTTTATTTCTTACGTTATAAAACTAAATATTATTTTGTTGTTTGTTGCAACCTTAATTAACATAATAATTTATAAACAAACCATTTACTTTTAAAATTTTACGTTGATGAATCCAAAAGCACACTGTATATAAGAAATTTAGTAAAATAGCCATAAATTTTACAAAGTCAATTAAACGGAACAATAAATTACAATCTCCAGGTGCACTCAATATGTTTTAAAAATTATATAATACATTCATTACAGAATCAACTTCAAATCCTTACACTGCACAAAATAAAGGGAATATGAAACTCTAAATACTACGCTTGCTTTAAAAAAATCCCGAATATTTGCCTCGATTCTGCGCCAATGTTAACTTGCGCTCGTGGGATTTCCCGGATGCATGTAACTTTTTTGCTGTAAAACGCAACTTACGATACGCATAGTAAATGCCTATAGTAGTGATTTCAAACATTCTTAGCAATCATCATGCATTTTTATAGGTCTATAAAATGTTAAATTTATAATGAATATTTTCTGAAATCAAAGTTATGATTTCAGTCTAGTGCATACTAATATATTTAAAAGCTTTGTTTTATTTATCTAAAAAATATTTCATTTATTTTTTGTATATTTCATAGAAAATCTGACAAATCGAATTTTTTATACAAAAGTTTTCACAAATTTTTATTTCACCCTTTCTAATTTTGCACCCCCATGATTCGTGAGCCTGGAGCAGTTCGCTCCAGGCGAGTAGTGTAGTTTGTAAATAAACATTTATCAACGAGAAGGAGGGAAAGCATTTTTGTGTTAGCGAAACGGGGTGGTGTGATTTTCCTCTTTTTGGGGATTTTTTCAACGAGGGGGGAAGGAAATTTCAGTGTCGGCGAAACGGAGGGGTGAACCAGTCATTACACACACCACACACACACACACACACACACACACACACCCACACACACACACACACACACATTTATATATATAATATATATATATATATATATATATATATAATATATTATATATATATATTATATATATATATATATTATATTATATATATATATATATATCTGTGGCTTGGTACAAGAGGTGCCTAAGTCTGTTTTTTCCAAGATGACTTTCTTTGCCTGTCTCTTTAAAAAAAATATATTCAATGTAAGAAGTACCCAAGTATGTACAATGGTTTAGAAACCACTTTTAACGCGTCAGACAGGACTTAGATAATCTTACATTGAAAATAATAATTTTTTTAACAGACATTAGCAAAAAAGTCACCGAGAAAACTGACTTAGACACTTCTAGTAAGAGGCCACAGATATATATTATATATATTATATATATATCTATAATATATAGATATATATATATATATATTATATATATATATATATATATATATATATATATATATATTATATATATATATATATATACAATCTGTCACAAAAAAAATATATGCACCCAGAAGAAATCGAGCTACTATCGTCGAAACTTGGCAGGAATGCAGTCTGGTAAGAGATATGCAAATTGTTAAATTTCGACGCCAATGAAACAAGGGTAAGCGGTGCTATGCGCATATGAGATGCGCAGCTGGGAGAATTTTAAAAGCATGATTGCTCGTGCCATACGGTTATTCAAACAATCTGTCGACTTGCATGGACGATATTGTGACTAGAGATGCCTCCGAGACGTAACCGGCGACAGTACGTTACAATTGTCGGACTTTGATGAGGGGGCGTATAGCAGGCCTCTGAGAAGCAGGTTGGTCGAACAGGCGTTATCGGCCGCCACCTGGGTCGGAGCGATATGGTAGTTGTTCGGTGTTAGCACAATGGATGACGGAAGAGATAGTCTACCGTTGCAGAGGGTCAGGGCGTCCCAGGAACACAATATGAGCGTGAGGATCTCGCAATCATAAGAGCAGCCACGTCCGCACCAACAACGTCGCTATAATCGGTTTCGACGACATTTACCACCTTCCAGACATCCGGTGGTATCAATGGAACCATTCGGAGACGACTGGCCGACGCGGGTATAAGGAGCCGACGTCCCATTAAGACGCCTACCACTGACCCACATCATAGGCAGAGATGGAGTTGTGACCGACTGGAAGGCGTGTTGATCTTCAGTGGTGAATCCCGATTCACAGTCTCAATGCTGATGACCAGCGCATACGCGTGTGGAGCGTCTAGGCCACCGTTCCGATCCGGCATTTGTTGTCGAGAGGCATACGGCGATTACACAAGGTGTGACAGTGTTGGGAGCGATTTGTTGGGACACTCGCTCACCTCTAGTCGTCCTTCAACGCACTTTGACGGCACGCAGTGTACGTGGTCGAGATTTTAACGCCAGTTTTACTCCTATTCTATCAAGTCGCACACGTTGCCATTTATCAGCAAGACAACGCTCGTCCACATACTTCATGACTCTCCCCAACAATTTCTTCAAGGATATAAACGTACTCCGATGGCCCTGCAGTCACCAGACCTCTCGCCAATAGAGCACGTCTGTTATGTGCTTGGAAGGCAACTGCAGCCGTCCTGGAATACTGGTGAATTAATTGCCCAGTTGCGTTAAAATTAATCGTCAAAGCGTAAATTTATCGCCAAAGATTATGGCATGTTCTTCCGCAAGAGGTCATAAGTGACCTCATCATTCGATGCCAACTCCGTGTTTCGGCTTGTATAGCTTCAGAAGTGGATTTACTGCTTACTGATTTAACCTTTTTCATACCATATCTTCTTAATAAAACGGTCTGTTCTTCTGAATTTGTAAATTTGTAACATTTGCTTATCTCCTCATACACTTACATATATGTAGGTTTCGTGATAGTAGCTCGTTTTTTTTCTGGGTGCATATATTTTTTTTGTGACAGGAGTATATATATATATATATATATATATATATATATATATATATATATATATATATATATATATATATATATATATATATAGATATATATATATATATATATATATATATATCTATATATATATATATTATATATTAATGAAATTTCTGTAAAGCTGCAATGAAAAATTCTGCTCATGCAAGAAAGGATATTATGCTAAATTGAGTTTTATTCAGAAATAAGAGCTAAAAAAATCCAGCATATTATAGCCACTACCTGTGAATTCATGCATAAAAGTATAACAAATCCCCTCGAAGAGAATTTTTGGTTTCCAGTGTTGAGTTAAAATTACATAAAATCCGGAAATTGAGAGATATAACCTTTTCTTCTCGTGTCAGGGTTAAGCAACTTATTGAGGCTAAAATGTCTTAAGTCTGATCAGCATTTGGGGCTTTGTCTGCGGAGGAAAATAGACAAACGTCAGAAATGTCTTAGGAGGTTAAAATGAGAATGCTATATACCAAGAAAAAGATTATGTTCAGCCTTTATACAGAAAAAAAAGTATATTCCTAAATATTAGGGAACAGATGAGTAATTGTTTTTCCATTGACATTAGGAAATTCAAGTCATATTTTTTTAAGAGGCCATGTTATTATACTCAAGGACATAAAATTTTAAATAATACGATTTTGTAAAAATTAAGTTAATTCCTCTTGATTATATAATTATTTTAATGTAAATTCTGAGAAATATTAATTATTATTTAAAAATAAAATGTTTTAGTTAATAAATTAAGCGCTTGTGCATATTTTCTAAGTTTACAAACTAGATTCAAAAATGACCCCGCTCCGCCGTTCTAGGTATATCGAAAGTCCCGCGGTTTATAGTGTACAAAGTCGCCGACCCCCATCCTGTAACATCTGCCGGGGGTCATTGACCTCCAAGCCAACCAACGACTCACTCGACTCCTCTGGCGTGAAAAAAATGCGTAGGGGTGGTCATAAGTTTTGGCTTTTGAGTGTATTTGAATTATACAAACCTTCCTTTTGAAGAAAAAAAAAATTAAAAACGCATCTCGAAACATTCAGATGGGTACCGTTGCTCGACTATTTTTTTGACAGACTGTATTTGAGCGGTGTATCAAAAGTTGGACATTTTGCTAAGAATTTTTTGTTATTCTTTACTGAAAAAAACATGCCTTTTGAATGATTAAACTTCAAGGAAATTTTGCCTTCTCATAATAAACGCTTTTTGAGTAATTTACAAGGAAAAAATTTCAGATTTATCGGTAAGCCTAACTTTGAAAATAGTAGATTTACGGTATTTTATGAGACTTTTTAAGAAAAAAATGAGAACTAAGAAAAGAGTAGAAATGTGACTTGCTGCGTTTAACTGTCTTTTATAACACTCGCCTTTTCTTCAGACCAAAAAAAAAAAGGATTATATCGAAGTTTACGATAGAAATACACGTGTTTTTCCACGTGGAGAGGAGATGACGTTGAGAACTTTTTAGCTTCTACAAGAATAAATACAGGTTCTCTATTTCTTTTATTTTTTTAATGTGTATAGTATTTAAATTTGGGAGAAATAAGCAAATTACAAAACTATTAGAAAAATCTTAAAAATGTCTTTTCTTTGTAAAATGTAAAAATTTTCCATTTCTTCAAATTTTAATTTTAAGCAAATATTTACTTTTCATACTGATATATTCAAACAGGGGGGGGGAGGGCTAAACATGTATATATATATATAGGGGCACGTCCCCCCCCCTCCCCAACTTAACTTGAAATAAATTAAAACGTTAATAGAAGTTCAGTTAAAATCGGAAAATTGTAGAAAACTTTTAAGAAAGTGGTTTTTCCCCACTTTTTCAAATTGTGAAACTGAAAGATTCCGATTATGTCTTAGCCTTAACATAATTTTTAACAATGATATCATCCATAACAAAAATTCGATGCTATATTTGTTTTTCTCTTTTTATTTATATTATATTTATTTTTCTCATTGTATACTTTTGAAATACTACTCAAACATCAATTCTATTGTTATTTAATTTTTAAAACATCATAATATTTCATATTTTAAGGGCCATCCGGCAGTCAATGCTCTGAGGAGGACCCTAATTGAATTCAATTCGTGCGTCCCCGCCCCTCCCCCCGCTAAAAAAAGAAGTTAGAAGCCCACTACGCCTATGCTAAAAGCCCATTCCATCTTTAAGTTTCCAAAAATCTATAGCCGGCCGATGACCGAATGGCTAGGGCGCTGGCATTCGGTTCAGATCCTGTGGGTTCGAGTCCCAATGTTGGCATCGATGTTTGTAGCCGTTCGGGGATCGGCTTTAAACTGTAGGTCCCGGTCTAATTAGCCTCGTGTAGCAAAAAGTTGACCGTAGCGCTCCAAACCAAACCAAACCAAACCAAAAATCTATAGCTAATACAAATGTAAAGTCTGAAATGCGGGTTAAATTTGTAATAAAAAAATTTAGGATTATTGAATAGATTACTCATTCTCGTTATAACTGACCTATGTGTACATACATAAGAGACATCCGTGCACGCTTAAACCCATAATATTTTTAGGAATTACATTAGGCTTAATCTGAGACCATTTTCATGTAATTTTCAAACTTTTAAATATAGTTTTTAGACTTCGTTATATGCACTGGTATGAGAATGAATACCGGCAAGAGATACCCAGGAGCAGTGGCGCACCCAGAATTTTATCTTGGAGGGACCGAGTTGAACGGATAAAAATATTTATAATGCAAATTCAGTATTCATAATGCAATTATATTTCTTTGAGGGGGGACAGGGCTCCTTGGCCCACCCCCTGGGTACGCCACTCCCAGGAGCAAAACGCTTTTTATCCTCGGCGGAGAAAAAAAATACCTAACAGCATTTAAATTCAATATATTTAAATTAAAATGCTGACAGAGAAGACTCAACAAAGAACCAACTATAGACTTAAAACACAATCAATTTTAATAACTAAATCCATATCTGTGGTGTTTGCCTTAACGTTTAACAAGCAGTTTGATTGTGGAGTTCATTTTAGTAGAAAAATGAATTTACAGAGGAAATATCCAAACTAAATGCGAAGCCTTATAAATATCCGTCTCTTAGTTGCCAACCATTAAATTACTTTGAATTTCTTCTGTAAATAACTTTTCTACTCTACATTTTTTTCTTTCTTTGTCAAATTATTATTTTTTCTATATCGAATAATCTGATAGATTTTCGGACAGTTCGATGGCGTATCGAAAAGTTCATTTTCGTTCTTCATGTGATTCGGTTCAACAACTGATCGTGCTGGCGAATTTCATCACTTATTTCGATTTCCATGGTTGTGTGTAAAATGCTGTAGCATAAAAGCGTTATATCTGTCATCATTTAACGCGTTGTTGTTTATCTCTCCTTGATTATGAAGTTACTCCATTGATTAATAATTTAAGGAAGCCTTATACTGAATTGAAGTTTTCTGTTGTCTTAGGACGCAAATCGGTCTTCAAATGCTATCCATATTATATTTTGAATAAAATAACAGGTTACTTTAATTTTCGATGTTTTTTTATTTCAAGTATGCGTTTTTTACTTACATGTTTTGATTGATAAGAGATGAATGTGTTTGTTGATGAATAATGCTGTTGGATATAATATTAAAGATCATTCTCAAAAAGAGGAGAAACTTTCGAATTGATATCTATCGGGCTAGCACATTTTAACTTTGAAAATTCTTTAGTCGTTAACTAAAGCTTTTTTCAGAGGTTTTAAAATCAATATTTATTATCACTAGTACAACTGAATTCTGTATGCAATAACCCTTAAGTTTACTACTATTTTTCAAATATATATAATTCTTATACACTTAAAAAAGTACCATAAACACTAAACTATTCCACCACTTATAAATAATTTTAAATTTTAAGTCATTTCAACAACATTTAAAGATAGTGATTTAAGTGCATTTCATAAACATGAATTCCTAACAAGTCAAAAAACTTTTAGTTGTTTTTGACTAATCTAAACTTTTAGTGCAAAATCATGAAAGTAAGAAGAAGTATGAAAGATCATTTAACACATTTTTTCTATACTGCCACTAAAGCCAAAATTTAAAATGAAATGTGTAGATAGGCACTTTTAAAATGATTTATAGTTAAAACAGAATCTCGAATTATGATATACATGGACCCTGTAATAATATTATTTTGAGACAATTTTAGTTTTAGGAACAATGTTGACTGCCTTGAATCTCATGAATATTCACTGGCTGTGTTATGAAAACCCAGATTTTTTTTTATCCATGTAAAAAAGGCTCTTTCAAAATTAAGAAGAAAAAAAATATATTTAAAACACAAGTTATGAATACAAATTTTTATTAGAAACTTTTGCTAAGACTGGCAGGGATTTGAAATGTCTTAAGCTAATTATTTGGAAACATTAATTTTTAGCACTTTTTTTATGTAGTTTGAGAAACATTTAAAGATAACTCGTTTAGGAAATCTGTTTAAAAAATATATTTTATATGACAGACTTTGACAAGGGGATTTTGAGCGCTTTCTTTAGAGCTCACATATTTCTCAAGTCTTCCTGAGAAACATTTTATTGAAGTTCTTTTACATACATAGCATAATGAAGTCTGAAGTTTAAGCAGCATTAAATTTTTAAGTATCATTGTTTAATTTCTTAGTTTTTAAGGATAATAGAACACCAATAAGAAATCGAAAGTGTAGCCTTTTATCTAGAATTTTTTTAAACTGATGGATATTTTTGTAGAAACCTTTTTTTTTTCATGAAGTGATAAAAGAATTATCACCAAAAGAAAATGTCACTCCAATCTGACTTGGGAACTTGACCAATATTTCATTACATAGCATGATAAAATCCATTGTACTTTCCTTCAAGTATAATGTTATTATAAGTTTGCCATGTTTATAATTTTATTCAACTATATGCTGTATGTTATTATCACGTAGCTATGTTATTTACATTGTAATTTTATATATGTTATGTTTGTCAAATTTGCTAATAATGTTTTTGCAATTCATAAGTAGAATAAAGTCTGAGTATTCAAATTTCTTATTAAAATTCTGGTACTAGTGCAAATGAAGTTCAAGATGCAGATGTTAATAATACTTTTAAACAACTTGTTTTTAGTAATATACTGATAGATGGTTATAGAGTTGTTTGATGGTTATTAGAGATAGTAGACTGTTAATCATAAAATATTACAATTACAAATATTTGTTGAATGAAGATTTTTTTTTTTTAAATCTGATGAAGCTTGAATGATAGTGGGCAAACTTATTAATTTATGATATGAAAACTGCTGTACTTGACTACTGAAATTATTTTTTTACTTGAAGCAGGTTTTTAAAAAGAGGTAATAATACCTATTTGGCCATCATGAATTTGCACTTATATTAATGCTTTAAAATAAGAATCTATGATTATATATATTTTTTCAAAAGCACATTGGTCTTGGTAAGATTAAAGTTGTATTTTATTGGTCATATAGGTTGTATTTTATGGGGTATTTAAAACAGTTGTTAGATTAATAGAATATTAATCTTCCTATGAACAGTGAACATTTGGACATATGCTCTGCATTAGATAGTGTTAATTCTGTAATTCAAAATATCAGGAAATTAAGATGGGTAAATGCTTAGTTGCCAATAGCCATGCATTAGTGAATAATAGTAATTAAATAAAGAGCAGCTTATGAAAATTTGCATATAAATTCTTTAATAAATTCAAATACTTATTCTTATAAACCATTAGATTTACAGAGATCTTAATAGTAATGTGTAACTTTCAGGTTCTAAAGTTGTATAAAATATGTAATTAGCCTAAAAATTTACTTTTTTCAATTATGTAGAAATTAATGCACAGGCCTGAAAAAAAAATTATCTTGATTCCATTTCCAAATGCATCTTTTAAAGGAGTATATCTGGACAGCAAATGCAATGTAAAATTTTGGTTTCACTGAAAGGTTTTAAACTATAAATCATTAGATAATTCTCAAGGAAATATATTTGTGTTTGATATCAATTAAATAAATAATTTCAAAAATGTTGTTATTAAACATTTTATTATAGTTACCTCTTACTAAATATTATAGACAGGAGCCCAAATTGTCCATCAATCTTTTCTGGCTATGTTTACTATGATTAAATTGCTTTTTACACCCAATGAATTTATTAGTACTTCCAAAATAATTTAAATATCCTAAATGCAACCTAATAAATCTGATGGAGAAGCATTTTTCTAGTTGTAAAGTAGACAACAATTAACTTTTTAAACTTAAAAATAAATTTATGTAGTTATTTTATAGCCTAAATTCACCATTTATTTATTTTTACAAAAAATGAAAGAAAAGTGGGCTATCATTTAATGACTTAGTTTATTTAATTATGTATTGATGATGTACCTTATTTGCTTTAGACAAGGCTATGTAAAGATTTCAATAACTTATGTATATGAAATTCTATAATTCTAGAGGGATTCTAGGATTTCATCATAAAAAATTAATAACTTATCCCAAAGCAAAAAACTTTTATTTACTCAGGATCCACTTTTCTTGAAGCAAAAAGATTTGGGCTTACTTGCTGGTTGGAATATAAATTTCAAAATTATAAACATAGAACAACTTACTTACCTCAGTTTTAAAATTCTAGTATTTGTAATTCAGTTGTAAAATTTCAGTATTCACCATGGTTAAATTTGATTTATCTCAGTCAATAACCATGGCTGTCAACCAGAATTATTCCTGTTTTACTGCTCAGCTGATGCTAACCTTCCTCTCTTTCCTATATTGCATTTCCATTCTTTACTATTATTTTTCTTGACTGTTTTCCTTTGGGATCTTTGCTGTAGGTCCCGGTCTAATTAGCCCTTATGTAGCAAAAACTGACTGTATGGCTCTCAACCAAACCTAACCTTTGTTATCTTTATTTTATATGTTGTGTGCTTATGCTGCTTCTATTTTCTATCTGTTCTTTATAGAAGAGAATGTTAACATGCTTTTTGTAATGTTTATTACTGCATGTTGTTGAGCATGCTATTTTCAATAACATGATATTATGATAAGTTCCTCTATAATATAGCTATTATGAAGTTTATAAACTAAAAATATAAGAAAATTAATCTTGCTTGGAGAAAAAGTTCCAATTTATTGATTTATATCGACTACATCTGACAATAGTAATGTTTTTATCTTCTAGTACAGCATTCTCAAGGAATGGGAAAATTTATTTTTAAAAGCTTTGATCTGAAGTGGCAATTTTATTAAATGTTAACTTTTGTTTAACTGCAAACCTTTTAAAGTATCTTCAGTTAGTTAAGAATGATGGGTTGTCTATGATTCTATTTCATAAAAATATATTAAAAATTTTTGACCAAGCACCCCCAGGGGAAATGTGATTGGCTCATACTCTCTTCCAATCTCTATCTCCACTCAAATTGACACTCCATGGCCTATGGATTTTGCATGCCTATACCCAGTATAGGCATGCAAAATCTTATAAAAGCATTCAGAAACACTTGTCAGTATTCAATCCGAGCACCTTCAGTATCAAATTCCAATATGCTAACCTCAAAGCTTCCTTGAGCTAATAAATTTTAAAGTAAAAATGAAGATGTCTAGTTTCACTATTATTATAGCATATTTCTTAAATAATATTTTATTGTATTTAAAAATTAGAAATAACTAACAAAATAAGACACTTAAGTGAAGTACCAGTTTTCAGTCTAAACATTCAATTTCTCCGAGAAAAAAATATATATTATGTTATCTTCAGTTTGTAAAATAGAATCAGTATTTGTAATGTATTTTTAGGTTTTCATTAGCTTTCATATAGAAACTAAGAAAAAGATCAGTGTAATGTTTAAACCTCTGTATATGTGGGTGGTAGAAAAATTGTATATTAATTTCAGGGTTTCAGTTTAAAATCTCTATATAAGTTTATTAGCATGAGGGTTATTTATTTGTTTTTTCTGAAAATATCAAGTTTTTATAAAGTAGAATTTAAAAAAATTTTCTATGGAAAACTTGAAGTAACAAAGTTTTTTACTTTTATGTACATATTCTAACATGATAATAAGATTTTGCTTAAATAATATCCTGGTTTAAACTTTTTGTTTTGCGGATATATAATTTATTATCTTTCCTGTGAAAATTTTTTATCTGACATGTATTATTTGAAAAAGATTCTAAGTATTCTAATGATATTTTCCATTTCCAGGTATCTTCCAGTTGTACCACCATGAACGATCGTAAGAGAGGTCGTGGTAAAGAACTAGGACCTCCACCAAGATGGCTATACTGTCCAAGAAAAGGTTCTCCTATTGTAGGTATGTATGATATGAGAAAGGTAAACTAAGAGCTTGATATCATTTTAAGACATTTATGATATTTAGCAATGTGCTCTTACATGTAATTTAGGACATTAAAAGTAGCATTAGTAAAATAAACACATAGTAGAGTTTGAGTCGCACAGTTAAATATGAAAAATAAATGTTGTACATAAAGTGAATTCATTGCATGCATATGAAAATTTAAAGTACTTTACCACTATTATGAGTAGTACAAACAAAGCTTTTATAATGGAAAATCGAAATTTTATACTTTAAAGCTAGTTTGTATTGGTTTGTCTGACTTTTTTTATCCTACTAAAATATAAGGTTATTTAATGAGTTTTTATGTGGGAAGAAGGTGAATCAAGAAACAGATAACTCTATTACTAACTGTCAGCTGTATATTTTAGTATTGAGGACTTGAGTTATATAAATTTACAAAGTTACAATCTGAATTTGTATAGTTTTTGAAATGCAGTTACAGCTAAAAGGCAGAATAAATTATTGTGGCAAGATTTCAATGTAAAGCGTACATAATTGATTACAATTATTGTGGAGTCTTGTACTTTTGCTATGGTTCTCGTTAAGCCTTTTTTATGTTCTCATTTTTACTCCAAGTTTATTTTCTTCTTTTTTTTAATACTAAAGTTTCTGTCTATTTACACTTGATTGCTCTGAAATGGCGATATATTTACAACCACTTTTATTGCCTTTTTTCTATAGACCTTTACTAAGTAAATATGCCAGACAAACTTGATAGGTACATATTATTCTTCAGTTTGATGTGGATATAGTGCTTGAGTATGTTCATATAAATTGCTATATTTATCAAAAATGGAAATGTCTTTCCTTGCCTTGTATTTGCATAGATTGAACTGTGTTTTCAAACAACTTTGAAATCAAGATGGGTATATATTTTAATATTTGAAGGGAGGGGGGTTGAAGAATTTCACCTCTAGTAACTGAAAATAGCATGATTTGATAGAAAAAAAATTTTAATTGCTGTACTGTCCGACCACGGAAGCAAGGTCCCTGGAAGCTATTACGCATGCGCGAGAAAAGCTAGTCTACTTAGAAAATAGGGGAAAACGTCATATTTTCGGATGTGTTTTTTATGAAATACGGAATGTATTTCAGACTGCTTTTTATCAACAATTTTAAAGTTATTTTTTAAAACTTTATTTTGATTGACTATGTGAATAATAATTTCAAAATAATAAAAAGAAAGAAGCAAATCTATTTAAAAAATAGGAGTGTTACAGGAGTGAATATTTTCGTGTGTGTTTGTTTAAGAACTGCGAAAGAATGTTTTCAACCAACTTTCTTTTTCAGAATTTTTCTTTTGATTGAATGTATAAATAAAAACCGAAAACATATTCAAATGAAGGTTTGAAAATTCCAATTTTAAGTGATATATTAAAAAAAAAATAATATATATATTATATATATATAATGCAATAAAAATAATATATTTCATTCGCAGTTTTGCAATTTTCAGAAATAATTAGGATATACAACTCAAAATTTTCAATCTTTTGTGATTAGCAATAAAAAATTTAAAATGAATTTAAGATAAAACTTTCTCATAATTTTATAAATAATCGAAGTGTGAATATGAGATACAAATTTATAATTTCAGTGTTCTATGATAATTAAAAATCTAGATTTAAAAAATGCATTTTATTGTAAATTAAATTAATTTAAAAAATGGTATATTTACATTCACTGCGATATTTATAAGAGCTGCAGAAAAAATACATCAGTGATCGGTAATTTTTTTTTTTTAAATCAAAAGCTATCAAATAAAATCAATGAAAAATCTAATATTCATCTGATGAAATATCCGAATCACTGTCCGTGTCTGAAATATCTATTTGCAGAGGATCAACCAAATCTTCAATCATACCATCCCTTTCCCAATACATATTTTCTAATGAAACAACATGAGAGCTATTGTTGGTACTGTTTTATGGACGGCATAAAATTCATGAATTGTTCTTCGAATTACATCACAATCAAAATGATCTAAAGCTACATTTTGGGCGGTTCTTTTTTTCTGACGTTTCCTCAGAGATTCAAATTTTGGAGTTTCTTCACCCTTTGCTTCTCTGCGTATTCTTTTTACTCTGGACATCGATATCCCACTAGCTCTCTTTAGGGATTGCCAAAGTGGAACAATAACATTTCCTTCTAGTGCTTCTTTATCACACAATTTAATTACATTGTGTATTATAGTTTACAATCACTACGGAACTCCGAGCAGTAGTGTCGGGTAAAGGATCCATTAATTTTAATATAATAATCAAAATAACAGATGAGGAAAAAGCAAGCAAGCGCAATTAGTAACTGATTCTAAAGAATGTCCAGAGAATACAAGACTTTTCCCCCTCCTTCCTCAGCAGCCTTACCTACAGTGTGAATAGAATCGTCTTGGCACTATGCCAACCGTGGTTCTTCGTACTGTGGTCGGACAGTACTTAAACCTTCAGTGAAGATTAGGAATATTCTTATGTTCCTATATGTGTCTTTCTTGTGTTCTTCCTTTGGAAAATAAGGCTTTCTAAAAGGAACAGGAGTTATAATGTTGAATATTAGCATCACCTCCATTTATTGACTTTTTAAAACATCTTTGACAAACAAGCATTAAGGATATGTTATATACTAGTTGAATACCCATGCTTCGCTACAGAGTACATTCAAATTAAATTCAATGGTCAATGTATGCAATTAATGCCAAAAAAAAATGTATAATAAATACAACGGCCAATGTATACAACTAATGCCAAAAAAAGAAATATATATTTAAAAAAAATTGTAACAGATATTTTATAGAAAAAATATTCGGATTATAACGGATAATAAAATGTAGAAGAAAATATTCAAATTAAATACAACAGTCAATGTATGCAATTAATTTATATGTGTAATATCCATAAAACATACTAATTTGAATTAAATTCTTAAAAAACTTCCACCTCAATGAGTCTAGTGGCTAAATTTTATCTTTTATCGTATTTCAATATTTCTTTTGTCAATTTATTTTGTTGTTATGCACATGACGCAACATTAATTTAAAGTATCAACAAAAGAAAAGAAACCACAGGATCAGCATTTAATGAATTAAATTCTAAAAATTAATCTTTAAAAATTCACCAAAAATCACAAAATGGAGGTAAAGATACGAAAAAGATTTCATTTTAAAGGAATTTTTATGATCTTTCCCATGATATAAATTTTATAACCCTCAAATTATTATTTTCAATGCAAACTTAAAAAAAGTTACAAAAACAGCTTCAAATTTTATTTTAAAAAATCTAAGAATTTTTCAAAAATCTTTCTTTGTGCATCCCTACACTATAAGAAGAATCACCATGCAAAATTTCAGCCCTTTAGGTCCAGCAGTTTGGTCTGTGTGTTATCTGTCAGTCAGTTATTGAACTGTTTTATATATATGTGTGTGTTTGTAAGTAAGTGGAAAGTGTTCAATTTCAAAGTAAAAAAATTTCAAGACATGAATAATAAATTTGGAAGAGAATTTCTTGCAGAAACAATTCAAGAAGATCTTTGTCTCACAAAAGGAGCATATCTTGCAGTATCACATTCTATTATATGAGGCAGTGAAAGGCAAAGTGGTGTAAGTCAAAGAGTTTAACTGCAAAAACTACAAAAAATTCCACCATAAATTGAACAAATTATAATTCATAACAGTTATTACAATGTTGCAAATAATAACTATTTACAATTCCACTATAAATTGAACATGGAGATTACATATTTGCCCTCAAATGAAAAAAGTTGAAAATGTGACTTACACCACTTTGCCTTTCAACGCCTCATATCTCTTGTATACAGATAAAATGCTCTTCAAATGAATGTTTAATGTAAAATTGATTCGTATATAAAAAGCCTAGTTTTATACTTTTATGTATTATCCATATACTTTATTTGTTTGATTTCATTATGATTTTTCTTTAAGTTATTAAAATCAGTTCAAAAAGCTTTTTTTAACAATATATAAGTATAATGTTTTCCTTTCTATTTCTCTTTTCAGACAAATTCATCCCTTTTAAGACACCCCTTGATGAGAAATATGATACACAAGTTCCAGAAGAGTGTACTTTTACACCATCTATGCTTATTTCTTCATTATCTAATTATAAGGTATACTTTTTATGCTTTTATCTGAGCAAGGCTTGCTTTTGACCTGTAAATCTAGAAGTCAAATTGACTTTCTTTCTTTAAAATTCAGAATCAATTTTTAAATAAAAAAGTGCATCAGTTTTTAAAAAAAAATTTTCAATCAATTTTTAATTTTTAGCAAGTTTAGTAAATTAATTCTTATTTTTATTAAGTATGATCAAATGCGAGTAAAGTTTTAGGTTCTTAAGTTAGGAACCAGTCAAGAAACTCACTGTTAACAGGGTTTTTTAGTTTGGTTTGGAGTACTATGGTCAGTTTTTGCTACACAAGGTCTTAAAGACCAGGACTTACTGCTGAAAGCCAATTTCAAATGGCTACAAATGTCCATATCAAGAGTGGGCCTCAAACCCACATGCCTCTGGTACCAAATAACAATGCCCTAACCATTCGCCCATCATCCGGCTCATTGTTAACTGTATTCATTCATGATATCTTTCATGTAACCTTTATTAATTATGTAATGACTGTCATAGTTTTCTTGTTACGTGAGTTGCAAGGACTTCTTATATATGACCTTTAACTAAATTAAATAATGATCTCCTTTTTCAAATGACAACATAATAAGTCAAGTTATTATAGATGAAGAATGTGTTAAATATATCATTTTAAAACATGATATTCTTTGTACTTAACTATCCTAATCAATGTTAAATAAAAAATTTTAAAAAGCTTGCTTGTTCAAGTCATTTTAGTATACTTTTTTTTCTTTCAATAGACTGTGTAAAGAAAAATTGTTGAAAATAAGGCAATTAAATATCAATTATGAAAAAAAATTAGTTGTTTATCAATTTCCTCGGTTATTTTAACTGTAAAGCTGTAATGAATAGGACTATTTGAATTGCTTTTCATAGACTTTGTAGCAGGGACTTAGAGACTCAGTGCACTATTGTTTTTAACATAATATTTTAGAATATTTAATGATATATTTTAGAGTGCAAAACAATTTATATTTTCGTAAACAACTTTCAAACAAGTGTTCACTGTAAATTAGTTGGTAATTTTTTTATGTGAGTGGTTTTGTTAATTGGACTGGAAGAATTTCCCATTAATATCATGAAAATTTAAAGACATAAACTGAATTTCCAGTTCTTTAAATTTTTATTATCTTCCAGTGTAAACTGAAAGTATATTTGTTTTATATTTCACATGTAATTGTTTTAGAAATTGTAGTTCATATGAAATATCTGTTTTAGATCATGTTATATCTTTGAAAAATCATGATGTGCTGGCTGATTTTTGATTCTTAAAATATGTACTGCCTTTTAAGTAATATTCATGGATATATTCGTTTTTTTTATTGTTCTTATAGAGTTTTTTGTTTTTAAATTTTAAAGGTAGTCTAATTTATTATATCAATTTTATTAATACTTAGATGAAATTAGGCTTATGGATTGATTTGACAAACACAACCCGTTTTATGACAAGAGTGAGATTGAAGATCAAGGCATAAGTTATCTTAAGCTTCAGTGTCGTGGGTGAGATATTTCTTATAAGTGTTTGATATTATTAGATTTCTTAATCACAGTTGTAAATATTAAGATCTTGATTCAGAAAATACTAATTTATTGTTATTCTAGTACAGTTTTTTGAACTTATATTTTTCTGTTTTTTCTAATTATAAAACTTTCGTTCTGATATTTAATAATAAATTTTCAATTCAAAACTTTTGTTCTGTGTAAATTAACTGTTGTGGGTAGCATTATTGTACAGGTATTCCTTTAATTAAACACCTGGCTGAATATTACATAAACGTACATTTTAGATTTTTTTTTCATTAAAAAAAACTTTTTATTTTAATTTGAATTTTTTTCACCAAGTCTATAAGTACATTGTAGATAAATTCTGAGTGTGGCAGAGATGGATAACTTGTTTTTGTTATTTTATTAAATTTTTTCCAAATAAAATTCACAATTTTACAATATAAAGTAAAACCTAAAATTAAAACTAAATATATATATTTTGTCTAAATACATTAGGAAACATAAGACCTAATGTTTTCATAATCAGACCGAAAAAAAAAAGGTTTGTTCCCGTAACCTGACCGACCCTACAAAAGAATGGAAAAATTACCGACCCTAATGTTTTTTTAAGACAAAAGGCCTGCATTAAAAAAAGAAAAAAACCACAACAATCTACGCAACATAGCGAAATAGCTTTCGATAAATCGATTACAAATCAGTATTGATAGCACAGTGATCAATTTTAATCGTGGAATAACTTTATATATATATATATACATGGAAATTTGATATATCGATATGTTTTAAAAAGAATAAAATTCAAACATGAAATATTGAAGTTTTGTATGAATAAACCTTTTTTGTTGTATAATGGACTCGTTTTAATCTAATATCAATACATATTTTTTTTTTCATTTGCTGCATTTGCTAAAAATATTTAGGCAAAAAAAATTTTTTTTTTTCCTACTTACCTACCCTAATTTTTTTTGTCCTTGTTACAGGAAACAAACCATTTTTTTTTTGAGGCGGCCTCAGGTAGGAAGTGGTTTTATCTGAGAAATGACTACAGGCAGCTGGACATTTCCAGCATGATAATCTCTTTTATACATTTCTTGCCCTGTTTTGTCCCTTTTTATTTGATGGAATTTTGAAATATTAGAGATTTCAATAACTTTTGAGGACAGTTCTAATCGCATTTCCTCTACTTTCTCTGAGTTTAGAAGAAAAACATTAACTTTTCTTTGTTTAAATATTTCAACAAAGTCCTCAGCAGATTTTATGTCACCACTATGTAGAACAAAGGAATCAGCAGTTCTTATAAGAGAACCACCAATTCCATCCATTGAACCCTGGCGACGTTGATCATTACCGTGACGTCACGAAAATGACAAATTGTCATTTATTCGTTCTTTACTAAAAAGAATACTTGGGTTAAGCCTAAATCATCACATTTCCACCTTCTTATCATCATTTTATACTAAAATGCAATTTTATTCAAAATTTTAAAATAATATTTATTTTTGTCATGCGTCGCGAAAATGACAAGCAATAAAAGTACACACAGCATGTGAACAATGAAAATAACGTTTTTACTTACCTATTTCTAATTTTTTTCAAATTTTATTCTTCACAAATCGTTCTTGTTGGTATCTCATCGAAAATAAACTTTGGAAATAATGGTGGCGACATCTCTTAGTAATACAAGAAAATATTTTCACATGTCACGAAATGACGACAAAACTCAGTGGCAAGCAATTTAATTAGTCATTCATCAAAATTACCCTGCTGAAAAAGACGAAAAAGCCTTTTTCTTTGAAAACAATTGTTTTTTTAAAGCCTGAGCAATTGATATTGTATTATATTATTTTTGTTAGAAAAAAACCACCTTGCATATAACCATTTGGCCTTGGAGACAGTCACGAAAATGACAATTTTAATGTTTAAAATTTCATAAAAAATACTTAAATTTCTTTAAAATCATAAATTATACTTTGTAGCTTTTCCAAAAAGGTATTTTTAAGGAATAAGAATAATTTTTATGATTTATTTCATTAAAATGAATAAAAAACCTGAGACACTAAAATGTACATTTATGTGATATTCAGCCACCTATGTGTCAACAAT
>CAJRAI020000057.1:0-16031 GCA_907164885.2 Dolomedes plantarius
AATCGGGGCGTTATGAACAACTTTAGCTCTCTTCTGTTCTCATTCAATCACTATATACTCCATACCAATAGTATTCTCCAGAGTGTCGATTGTTATTAACTCTATCATTCGTTTATTATTACATGTATCATACTTGTACAATTAAGGAAAATTTTTCTTTAAGCTTCTATAAGTGCAATCACAAATTTTCAAAGAGAGAGAGAGATTATGTATGTGCCCTTTCCCCCCTGTATTTGGGTTTGTCTGTGCGTTAATATCTTCTGAAACTCTTGTGTATACGTTCCATTTGTCCTCAAAAGACCATGCAAAATGGACGTCGTGTGATATCACACCATTCCAAAGTGGAAATGTCAGAGTAAAGCTGCCTTTATTTGGCTTTAAAATGCGATTCTTACAGGCGTAATCAAAAGTATAAATTAATTACACTCATCAGGTAAATATTTCATAATACCAAAATTTTTGGGATAAACTTTCTACGATATTTTGTTTCTAATGCGGAGGCACTTTAATTCGCACTTTATTGACCGGCAATTTATTGACCACTTTTTATATGAGAGTACCATATAGGGGTGTCAACATTTCTCCCCTGTGCCGCCTCAGTTTTGAACAAACAACCCCCCACCCCTCGCAATGAAAGACATCTAGAGGGCTCGTACATTCTCTCACCAACTGCCATCATAAAATGACCTTCCTGTGTACAGTTTAACGTGCCCATAGCGAGCCTAGACCCGAAGGTATTTCATAGCATTCGTCAGGATTCGAAGTGAGCTCTTTCCATCCGAATTCCAACGCGTTACCACTAGACTGCCTTGCGCCCGTACGATAGTTAAAAAATTTAAAAGAAACACACAGAATTGAGTCAAAAGGCCAATAGTAGACACATTTTTTCCATAGTGTAGGTCGGAACGACTGGTTATCAGTAGCTTTAAAAAAATCGCCGTATAAGCTCACGCTGTGGACGGCTTAACATCTTGAATTTCTCCATAATGTGAAGGACCCCGGGTTGCCCAATTGTCGGCAGATCTGTACTGTCCGGCCGGTGTCCAGGCCGATATGAAACATCACCGAACATGGGAAATTAACCTTCGGCTGTGTATAGAGGAATTGCTACGCAGCGCCGGTCTCCAGTTTGACACCTTACGAGTGGACCACCGTCCGGGACGACGTACTCAGATGCATTTCTCCATAGTGTGAGAACCTTCCAAATAACCAGACCGGAATGAAGCGACGAGCTGAAAGAATCTCTGAATTAGACGAACGGAAGTTAAGTGAGGAACGTTAAGAGATTTCTTTTTCGTACGAACTGAAGTGGAGTGAGTAGCGGTCAGAAGGTGTCGAACGAGGTGACAAAGGTCGAGTGAAGTTGGCGGCGAGTGTACGTGACTCAGGCTCAGGGCCATTCCACGTGTTTTTTCGTTCTAGTGATTTTTTCGCCCTGGTGAATATTCGTCCAAGTGATGACCTATCTTCACGAAAATGGTTCTTTTGTGATATATGTACGTGCTGACTTAAAGTCGTTTGAATGTGAATGAAACCTTTGTTTTCGCGTTGGATAGCTGTGTTGTTTCGTCACAATAGGTTAAAATTGAGGTGAGTAAATCCCGTAGGGTTAGTACACAGCAGCCTTAAGAGTTTAAAACCCTTTCATGATTTTATAGTTGTTTCCTATTAAAAAACTACTATAAAATGGTACGCTTCTATTCTATAAATTATAACCTCACTTTTCAACACGTCAGATAACAATTAACGTAATGATGACTTTATTGTGCGATAATACATAAATAAACGATCTATCCGATAATAACCGACAAATCACCCGGCGATTTTCGAACGTTCATTTCCGGTCATAAATAAAGCTACGTATTTACCATCAAAATGCTAGATTTCAACGCCAAGATTATAGCTCGCCAAATTACACCCCCTAAATAAAGGCAAGTCATAATGGCCGCCTCCCGTTCGGCTAACGCTCCCTTGCAACGAAAATTTGTTACCACAGAACGCAGCTTAATGAAGTGTGAACATACAGAATGAAATCATTTAGTATGCGCGCTAAAGTTTCAGAAGTCAGTGTAATTTAGGCTTCCGTAAAAGTTCCCTGCATATTTCATGAAGATTGCCGTTATGCTTGATTTAGAACTGCGCGAATGTATTCGGTTGCTCGGGATATCTCGGTTTCGAGATTCAAATTTTGTTTGCTACGGGATTTTTACATTTTTCGGAATATATTTCGCGCAAATTATGTTAGGGGAAAAAATAGCTTTTGTTTAGAATGGTGATATCTTGGGAGAAAAAAAAGTACGTTTTAAAAACTGGAGTACGGTAAATTTCTTATTGCGTTTTCATAAGAAAGCATTTCTGTTATTACAAATGCAAGTATAAAAAGGGTGATGACTAGAATATACTAGTATAAACTAACAAAGATCTAGAAATATTTTGCTCCTTGGAAGCTTATAGTTTAATAAAATTAGAAAAAATATCCTTTAGACTTTATGTTAAAGATACACGTTATTCCAGGTTAAGCAAACACTTAAGGGGACAGTGGACTTTCAAAATTGTGAAATTTGCCCCAAAATTCGATTTTTTGTATTCTATTGAATTGTGAAACTACGAGTAGGAATGTGTTGCAAAAATAATTTTTAATTTCCGTGATTACTTTCCTAGTTATAGGCATTTGTATTTAATTTAGATATTATGTGGTTACTAATAGCAATAAGTTTAAATGTGTTTTTCTCAAAATATAAATTCTCATGTCATACCAATATTCAAACTGCTCCAGGTGCATTTCTAATTATCGTATTGTTTTGAAATATAAGTTTTACTTACTTAACTGTATATCAAATAAATCTTATTGAAAAAAATTATGTTTCGTAGCTCAGAATTTCTGAATTTTGTACTTGAAAAGATGATTTATAGGAATTTTGGATTATAGAAAGGGTGTTTTCACTATTATTATTTTTTTCTCTTTATATTTTTAGTGAATGTTTAAAATAAGTAATAAGTTTCACTGTTAGTTCTATAAGGTATCCTGTAAATAAAAATTACCATATTATATACAAAAGAAATGCAAATGGAACATTTTTAATTACGCCAATTTTGATATAATTAATAATTAATAATTCATAAATTATTAATATTTCATCTTTAAATTTTAACCACTTTTACATATCTATGGTAATCACATATCTATGGTAATCACATATTCAAATTTCAAGCAAATCCATTTAAAACAAAAAAAGTTAGGTTTGAAGGACCACTGTCCCCTTAAGCTTTTAAAGCAATATTAGACAGCACTAGGAGTTTTTGAAATTTACTTTCTGAAAAAGAATTACACTCAAGAACAAAAACAGTATAAGTTCTACATTTTATAAACCAGTTTTTGGAATTTTGGCATTGGTGGAATGATTCAAAAATCATGTCACAAAATGCAACGTCTCATTCGACCTTGATTATAACTTTTGAAATAAACTGCTTTTTTCAAATTGAAAATAATAATTCTGCGTTTTATGACAAGATATAAAATTTTTATAGTATTGAGGTATATTTATAATTAAAGTCCGAAGAATGCAGATACAATCGCCTTATTTCAAAACTGTCTGGCTTATTGGATCTAAGGACAACTTGCGAATGGATTTCTATCATGTCAAAAGACCTAAAAAACAATGAGATTGTCCATCTTCGTGATATGCGCGACGCCGTGTAATAGCTGCACATTTGATCGACTACACCAACTCCTGATTTTGTCGTATTGTAATCCAGTATAACCGCTGGTTTATCACGGTTACATCACGACTAACAAATAATGTATAGACATACAAAGGTCAGAAAATCAGACTTACATTTTAAAGGGTGTAGCTATAAATAGAAACTGCTTAGAACATTCAAACCTTACAAGTAAAAACAAACCTTTCAAAATTACGAAAATGTACTTTTTACTCGGGCTCGCCCGCTGAAGGGTTAACAAAAATGTTGATCTACAATTCAACCGTAGAGTATTGTAACTTCATTTTGCGGCTTTTTTGGCTCGTTGTAATTCTTGGAGAGATAATACCACAAACCGAAGACTTTGACTTTCGTTGGCTTTGCCAAAATGGAATCAAAAATCTCGACATCAATGAAACAGCTGTTTTTTATGGCATGGACTCAAGCAGTGGCGCACCCAGGGGGTTGGCCAAGGGCCCTGCCCCCCTCAAAAAAATAGAAATTGCATTATAAATATTGAATTTGCATTATAAATATTTTTATCCGTTCAACTTCCCCCCCCCCCCCCCCTGAAGATTAAATCCTGGGTGCGCCACTGGACTCGAGTGAAGGTTCACGGTAAACGAATTTTTATGAGATGTGAGCTATCCGTCTGTTCTGTACATTGTCTAAGTAACCTGCCGATGTATATTCTAGGAGATAGGACATTTGAGGATGTGATAACTGTGAGCAAGAAATATGTGTTCTCAAATTTAACCATCTAGTGGGTATGTTTAATGCTTTCATGTTTACATAAAGAAATCTAGGAACAGTGTTTGTATTCGGGTTTTGCAATAAAGCACCGTTGAGTGTTAGATTTTTTTATAAATACAAAGGCGTCTACTTGCAGCCTTGCAAAGGGTGCGCATAACATTATTACCTTGCTCAAGGCATTATATCTCATGCTGGACTATTTTATAAATTTTGATACATGGTTTTAACGATATACTAATGGTGCCAAGCTATGAAAAATTATGAAATATATTCAGTGGTTTAACCATATTTCAAAATTATACCCAGATCATTAAAGGCAAGATTCATTAATTTGTAGATAATGGTAATGTAATAAAAAGTATACTTTTTTTCGTAAAAATTAATAACTCTCACCGATACATGCACCCATAAAACAGAGGACATCTAAAAAATATATTTCCGTTTCTCAGAATTTATAAATGAGTGGCATGGCCTTGCATTAATAGAAGTATATATAATTTATCATTCTAATGCAAACAAATTACCCTCTGTTGTTTTCCACTCGAAAATAACTGCAAATTTTAATCAAAGTTTGTAGCACACAATGCAGCATAATGATAAGTTCTCAAGCTCCTAATGTACTTCCTTTTAATCCAGAAAATAGTTCAAATGATTGAATATTGTGTCATTCTAATGAATGGCCATCTCAGGTGTTATGCAGAGATACGCATTTTTCGTGCTTCAGAATTTTCTAATGCATAACTTTCGCCCAGATATGGGCCGCAGCCCACCAAGCAAAAGAGATATCAAAAGTCCCTAAAATAAATAACTGCCTACTTCAGAGGTGCTAGTGATTTATTACTCTGGAAACACTTTGGCGAAAGTTGTTGATAAAACACATTTTAAATTACGTGGCATAGTAAAGGTAGATGCAATTACAGGAAGAAATAAATCATTTAATTTAAAATGCATACAAACGCATTTGAAACCTGTAGTTATCATAGGCATAGCGGGCTTAGAACTTTTTTTTTTGGGGGGGGGGGGCACGAATTGAATTCAGTTAGGCCTCCCCAGCGCATTGAATGCTGGACGGTCCTTAAAATATGAAATATTATGATTTTTTTTAATTGAATAACAATAGAATTGATGTTTGAATTGTATTCAAAAGTTATACAATGAGACAAATAAATTTGATTAAATAAATTAGAAAAAAATTAGAAAAAAAAATATAGCATCGAATTTTTCTTATTGATCATATTATTGAAAAAAACTATGTTAAGGCTAAAGATATAATCGGAATCTTCAGATTCACAATTTGATAAAGCGAGAAAAAAACCAACTTTCTTAAAAGATTTCTACAATTTTCCGATTTTAACTGAACTTCTATTAACGTTAAGATGGGGGGGGGGGGCACCTATATATATATATATATATATATATATATATATAATAAATACACCGATCAATGTATACAATTGATGTAAAAATAACGAAACAATAGATTTATAAAAAAATTGTAACTGATATTTTTATAGACAAAATAATGTAGAAGAAAATATTCAAATTAAATGTAATGGAACATACCAAAGAATATAGTACAGTAAATATATTACAGTTTGAGGGACATATCTTTTACTGTATTTTAATATTTTTATGGATAACGTCCAATCGTCTGCCGCATTTCCAACAATTTTTTTTGTCTATTTCGTTGTTATACACGTGATGCAAAATAAGTTTAAAGTATCACAAAAAGAAAAAAAACCACGTGATCAGCATTTAATAAATTAAATTCTAAAAATTAATCTTTAAAAATTCACCAAAAATCGAAAAACTGAAGTAAAGATTCGAAAAAGATTTCATTTTATGGAATTTTTATGATCTTTCTCGCGATATAAATTTCATAACCCTCAAATTATTTTTTTAAATGCAAACTTAAAAAAGTTACAAAAACAGCTGAAAAATTTAATTTAAAATAATATAAGAATAATTTTTTTTTAATATTTCTTAGTGCACCCGTACACTATAAGAAGAATCGCCACGAAAAATTGCAACCCTTTATGTCCAGCGGTTTGGTCTGTGCGTTATATGTCTCTCAATCAGTCAGTAAGTTACGAAACTGTTATTATATATATATATATAGTTACGTAACTATATATATATATATATATATATATATATATATATATATATATATATATATATATATATATATATAGATAGATAGATAATATGGATATAATGCACATTTTGGGTGGTATATACGCGAATATCGTATCTTTTGTTTAACATTAGCCTTTTTAAAAATCAATACCTTGCATTTACTATCAACTCCACAGAGCGTTTCAAATCTCCCAATAACAACAAGCCAATCTGCGATCATGAATTCATACATTACTCAAGTCCACAATAATTCCTCGCTTCCTGTTTGCAGTGCCGTAGCATCTGATAATGGTAATCACGGAACGCAATTGTACGCAGCTCAATCATCCTCCGAAATCTGAAAACTCAACCAAAATGATTAACAAATGGCGAACGGAGTGGGCACAGTGTGTACTTTATCACGTTTCTGAAATTTTGGGTAAACCATAAATGAAACTGCGTGGCATGTAATGGCCATCTGCTCTCTCAATTAGTCACAAAGTGATTTGTCCCGGATTTCGCATGCCGAAATTTAATGCATCGGCGGCCGCATAGTGTTAGATAGATCCCATAATAGATTACTGTTTAATGTTTGTACATTCTACACATACAAGTGTTATGACAGATGTAACGTATATAGTAAGTAACATGGTCACCGATTGCATGCATTATCTTAAATGTGATAGTATACATGGATCTATGTATTTTATAAAAATTATTACACTAACAATTAACTATGGTATAATTTGTCGTTAAAATATCAATATTAGATCAATGATTCAAACATAAAATATCAGATAGTCTCTTCTAACGAAACTACCGTGGGTTAACGTAGGATAACTTTTCGTTGCTTACCTCTTTTGCATGTATATATATATATATATATATATATATATATATATATATATATATATATATATATATATATATATATATATATATATATATATATATATATATATATATATACACACACACACACACACACACATATATATATATATATATATATATATATATATATATATATATATATATATATATATATATATATATATATATATATATATATATATATATGATAATATTATTAATAACCTTTAATCGCCCTTTCTGAACATTCTTTCTCAACTGGTTACCTTTCCGACTTCTTGGCGAGATACTTCGTCTTTCCATACAAACTTTCTCCGCCAATTCTGGGATCCTCTCTTTGACCTAATTCTATTTTCGGGCTCTACGACTTAGACGCAGATTGGCTTGATCCGAGTAACTTGTCACTGTTTTCGTAAAATAAATTCTTTACTTCGTGCATCCAACTTTCATTATTTCGGCCATGATGTATGCTTTTCTTCAAGAGATGACCATTCGGGTCATTTCATATATATATATATATATATATATATATATATATATATATATATATATATATATATATATATATATATATATATATATATATATATATATATATATATATATATATATATATATATATATGTGTGTGTGTGTGTGTTAGTTAGTTAGTCAAAATTTTGTCGCAATTTGATACTTTTCTATTAGACTGGGGTTGGCCGGCTGCCAAAATTATAACTCGCGACGACGGACGGTTTTAGCGTCTGAAATTTTGCATTCTGGAGGACCGTTATGGAAAAACGTAATCCTACGTTAAAAATTGTTTTTGTACGATACTTTCGAATCAGGTTTCGTAAATATTCCTCTATAACGAGTACTTTGTTAAAATCCCGTTTACGTCTTAAAGCGGCTTTTTCTACGAGGAATGATGATTTTTGTAATAATGAGATGGAGATGATTATCAGTAGCAATAATGAATAACTGAACATTTGTTTTGAGAATTCTTTGTTAACTTTATCAACAAGTCATTTTTTTGTTTGATATTACAAATATTATGTATTTATGTGACACTGATTTGAAACGTTTTATTCGCATCTCAATAAACAAAATGTATTGTTCATATCATATAACTTTAAATATAACACTCTTAAAATGTAAGGCGTTGTAGATGGTGTTCTGACGTATAAAACACACATTTATTTTCGTTTTCTCTTCTAAATTACTTAATAATTTACTTTCCAAAAAGGCCATGAACGATTAGAAAAATTTAATTGTTATCGAAATTTGTATTCTAATTAAACAGAAGTGAGGTAACATGGCAAAATTTAACAATCTGAAGGAGGACAAACCCATAGTGTTACAGAGAGACATAGCGAAAGGATGCGTTTTAGTTTCCTATCTATTATTTCCTGTTTAGATCAGAATTCGAATTGTTAGGCTGTCACGAGGTAGCACAGTATTATAACTCTAAAAATATTCTATCTGTTCTGATAAATGTCCTCCTTTTTTCCATGTTTTTATTAACTCGCTTTCTTGTTTGTTTGTTTGTGTGTGTGTTTGTCCAGTACAAATCTTGCAATCGTTTTTTAACTAATTTCCCGACTAGCTAGACATCTGAAACTTTTGGAATATCTCAGAACACGATGACAATGCATTCTTTTGATATTTTTAGCCATCTTTAAGCAGATTTGAATTTATTTTCAGTTATTTTCAGTTAATTTTGTCTTGTGGACTGGTGCAGCCATCTATCGACCGGGACGGGAACGAAAAGTTTAGAGCGAGTTAACTTCCAATTAACTTCAGTTTCTTTCAAGTTGATGGTATAATTCATCAAAAAAAATTTAAAAAGTATTTATTAATAAATAGAATTGTCAAATTTATATGATTCAACAGAAAATTTAAAAACATGGTATATAAAAGTTTCTTTTTATCTTGTAATTATTACATAATGTTTAACGTTTACTAAACTTTATTTTAGAGCTTTTATAGAGATAGTTTTTTTCCGACTATTTATAGGCTCAAATAGATATTAATTTATCCTATTCGAGTTTTTAGTGTGCACAAAGTATTGTCAGCGGCCCGGCGTTCGAATTTGGAATTGTGAAATGTTTTCTGGAACTAAAGAAAGAAGAATTTTTCCAATAAATGCATTTTTCAAGTTTTTAGTTCTGTATCTTATATTGCATCCCGGCAGGGCTGGAAAAATAGCCTACAATTTGGGAGCTGAAAATTTTATTGATAATTTTTTTTATTATTTGCAAGCATAACGGAGGGTAATAGGATAGATAGCTTTGTTGAAAAGGAAACAAGGTTCAATACGAAAACATCAGTCACTTGTTCACCGACTAAGCCATGTCAGTGATTTGGAAGAGTTCGTGAAATATACGAAAAAAGTAAGCATGAAGCGTCCCAAACACAGTTTATCAAAATTGCACGGATACGTAAGCAATTAGTTAACATCCTTGGATAGTTACGATATGACGATACGCAATTAAACTAGTTAAAGTAAATAAATTTAACTGCATTAAAGGGTATTGTGGCATTTCTGGTATTATACTCTGTTTTTTCCTCATTAAATCAATAAACTACTGAGTTCAATTCGGGAAGGCATGAGAAGAAACACGAAAGAGAAACATCTATTTTATTATCTCTCTGACCCCCAAATCATTTACATAAGCCGTTGCTTTGATTATTAAAGAGTGCTGCCAAAAACTGTTTTACAAAATTTGGTTTTTCGTTCAATCGATAACCCTTTGAGTTCAATTTCTGAGACGCCCCACACAGTTAGGCGGATCTATCTCTTAAAAATCTAAAGGCACACAAGCTACACACAAGCGAATCAGCTCCCCCCCCCCGTTGCATCTTGACACATTTGGGTGTCTATTTGTCCCCCCCCTAAATGTGGATTAAGTATTTCGTCGATTTGATCATTCGTCTCAAAACCGCTCTGAGTTTGAACGTGGGCGGTCTGAGTACGAATGATCAAAGGCACGAGGGACGCCATAAAACTTCCTCTCGGTGATGGGACCAATAAATCACTGCTTTCCTCTACACTTCGCTCTCTGTTTCGCGAATGTGTGCTCGCAGTGTTAGAAGCATTCTCAGTGTCAGCTTCAACGTACAGCAGCGCCAATGATTTATCAAGGGGACCGTGGACCTTTATTTGAGCAAATCTTTAATGCAATATTGGTTGTATTATTGTAAAATTATGTATGCATTTTTGTAGGATAATAGTATCAAAATAGTTTTTTTCAAGTAAAAAATCATTTATGAAGCTTCTACGAAGTTACGTAATAAAGGTAAGCATAGTAATAAATTTAAATGTTTTTCTCAAAACAAATTTTTAAGGTATTTAGATATTTTAAATGCTCCATACGTCCATTTTTTTCAAAATTCATGAAATTGATAAAGAAGAAACCTCATACTGCTTACAAAGAAACTGGGTATCCATTTTACAATTCGACTACATTAAATTAAATTTGATTTATAACTTATTAAAAGGATAGATTTTGATGAAAATCGGGGTGGAATTTATAAAAATATCTTTCAAAAGTTAACTATTCAAGGGATTAAATAACTGATAGCCACATTTGTTTGCAATACAGTTTTAAGTGATTAAAATGCCAAATCGAAGAAATATTTCAAAAATTAAGTCGCAAGGAGCATTTTAAAATTTTGTTTATAAATTTTAAATTTTTTAAAAATCTTAAAATATACTAAGATTGGAAATTTCTTTTACGGTATTCTATATACTTATGATGAAATGTATATATGTACAAAATTTCCTATCTCTGTGATAAAAAGCATAAAAGATAAATTTTAACATCTACCGTTCCCTCAAAGAAAGTTTTGCTAGAAAAAATTTATTTATTCACTTCCACATGAATAGTATCTTAAATAAGCAGCCACTGAGAACTTCAGGTGATATCCATGCTTCCATTAAATTTCACGATAATTGTACAATACTTAACGCAGTTCAGTATCTTTTGGTTTAACGCCCGAAAATTACGGAAATGTTTTACGTCCTTTGATACTGAAAATGTTATCCCCAGATGCAATATTAGAAAACAATAAAATTGAAAATGAAATAATATATTCTGATATTAAGAACCTCGTGAATTTCCTTTCTCAGGCATTAAATTCTATGATAATTTTACGATACCTATGCGAAATTCAGAGTCTTCGGATCCGAAAATTACGGAAGTGCGTTACGTCTTATGATGCTAAAAATTTTACTCCCATATTTCGTGTTACACTACAATCAAACTGAAAACGAAAGAGTATATTCCGATATTAAGAAGTTGATTGATTTCCTTTCAAATGCGTTAAATTCTAGAGAAAGTGTAGTTATGATGAATTCATCCAATTGCCTTTGAAGGCGCCTCTGAATTTCTTTCCCTTCCTTAAACAAAATTCCTAGGAGAGATGCTCCGAACAAGAGCTATAAATTAAAAAATAATAAAGAAATAATTACTGTAGCTGAAATGTCCGCCTAGTGTGTTATACAAAAGAGGAAAAACGGATTTTTTGAGTTGGGGATCATTAAAATTTATCGTTTAATGAAAGAAGGGTTATTTTAATTAAATAGGAAATATGTTTCAGATATTAAAAAAAGCATGCGTTTTAGCAACATGAAAATAAATTCGTTCGCATTCTATAAAAAGTCTTTTTTTATGTTTCTATTCTATATACAGATTAGTTAGCGTAAAATCTTGACTACCATACGCACACGTGTATAATATGCATGCATGATTTTGCAGGAAAATTTTCGGAAAAAATTAAAATTCGCATATAATACGCACCCATAACTTTTCAATATTTTATTTAAAAATTGCACATATATTTATAAACATAAATAAAATTTGCAATATAAATAAACGAAAACGTCAAATTTGGTAGAAAGAAACTTATTTTTAATTCAAAACAAACAATACTGTTAAATTATCAGTCTTAATCACTTTCACTAGAATACAGCTCATCTATTGCTTGTCGTATATTCAATGTTTAAAACTAAGTTTTTTTAGTACACGAGTATAATACGCATCCGCCTATTTGCAACTAAAATGTGAAAAAAAGTGCGTAATATTCTCAAGATTTTACGGTAATTATAAAAGTGCTATTTCGTGTGAAGAAATATCTAACCAATCGAGTCCAAATGAAGTTTATTCACAAATTTGGATTTCTCTTCTGAATAAATCATGAATCAATAAATAAATAATCCAACAGAGATAGATAAAAATAATACGAATATAGACAAAAAACAAACAGAAACCAAGCACTCTGGGCATCCACGCACCAACGGCAAGATTCTGTATAAGTGCCGGAACTGAACCATAACTGTAAGTTGTGTTTGTCTTTTCATTTTCTTTTTGACTTATTGCTTCCTTGGGGGACTCGGGGCCTTGGGATGTCTTTTGGGCTTACCTGCATCCTATTCAGAAAATTCCCCTTGAGGTAACTGATATGGTTAGGCTCCCTGATGACGAGACCTGTCGGTGACCTCTATGTTGTTTTACGGTTCAGTTCTGGCACTTATACAGAATCTTGCCGTTGGTGCGTGGATGCCCAGAGTGCTTGATTTCTGCTTGTTTTTTGTCTATATTCGTATTATTTTTATCTATCTCTGTTGGATTATTCATTTGTTTTTTTCATTATGGGGATATGAAGCTTCTGCGCTATCCTCTATTGGAAATGTTTTATGTTTTCTTTGCAGGATATGTTTTATGTTAAAATGATTTAACAGTCTATGCTTGAATTTCAATTTTTGTTTATTTCTATTGTTTATATTTTTCATGGATCAATAAATTATGAAATAAGTATTGGAAATTTTGTTTTCGAAATCATTTATTTGATTCGGTATCCCAAAAGAGTTAGGCTTTGAAATTTTTCCGGGAAAAAAATTGCAACAGAAGGAAAAGTAAGTCGAGGGCTTTTCGGGGTTTCGGAATGAAAAGAACGGCATAATATTAATATTTAACCCTTTGAGACCCAATAATTCGAACTGAATATTAGCATTGTCACAATTTCCTTACAAAACGAAGTCGTACATTTATCATTGACCGCTCGAGCGTATCCACTTATCTATCTGTCAAACTAACAAGTAACTGAGTATCTTTCTTTATGTAGATTTTCCTACCGCTGCCTCTCTGTCGCGTCGAGCTGGCGGGTGCATTGTTTTGTTTTTGGAGCTTCTTGTACATATGGCTCAATTCTGTACTTTTAAATAGTTTAGATAGAAATCCCAGTTGTGTAGTGGAACTGATGGATCAAAATAAAATATGTAAATGCATCCGAAAAGTCAATAACATTCAATACGTTAAAAAAAATAAATAGGTAACGGTATTTTTACAATGTTTTCATTAACTCGCTTTCTTGTTTGTTTGTTTGTTTGTGTGTGTGTGTGTTTGTCCGGTACAAATCTTCCAATCCATTTTTAACTAACTTCCCGACTAGCTAGACATTTGAGTAATTTAGAATAGCTCAGAACACGATGGCAATGCATTATTTTTATACTGTTAGCCATCTTTAGGCAGATTTTGAATTCCTTTTCAGTTAATTTTGTTTTGTAAACTGGTGCAGCCATCTATCGACCGGGACGGGAACGAAAAGTCAAACGCAAGTTGACTTCCTAGTAACTTCATTTTCTTTCAAGTTGATGGGATAATTCATCAAAAAATTTTGAAAAGTATTTATTAATTGATAGAATTGTCAAATTTATATGATTCAACAGAAAATTTAAAAACATGGTATATAAAAAGTTCTTTTTATCTTGTAATTATTTGAGTGATATTTCGTAAAGACTGTATACGAGGGAATATTATTAATGAGATACAGGTATTACTCGACTTACGACCACTATCACTAACGACCAAAATTTTTAAATGTAAAAAAAAATATTTTTTGCTCAAAAATACTGTTCCTCGAATATACAGTATATACCTATATGTATTACATAATTATTAAAAAATATGATGCAATATTCTGCAATACTGCAAAAAATTACTACGCAGTAATAAAAATGTATGATGCAATTGTTCGATATACACACGATAAATCAAATAAACCTTCATTGGCTTCAGATATGGCATCAGATTTTCATTATATTAATAAAGGACTACGGCAATTAGAAGCAATGGATCCAAATGAAGAAAGATTTACAAGTGTAAATCGTCGTATTCGGGAAAATCTGACTTGCTACCAGACAATATGCAAGGAAAAGAAGACTCAATTTGTTCAACTACCTTGGATAACTGTGTTTGAAAAAAACTTTCAACGTATCTTCTGTAACAAATTCTGAACCATTGAATTGTACTAACATGATAAGGAGTGATAACGAATAATAATTTTCTTTCTAAATACAAATTTGGGGTAAAAATTTGGGGTTCTAAATACAAAATTGTAGCTAAATTTGGGGTGTATTGCCAATATATATATATATATATATATATATATATATATATATATATATATATATATATATATATATATATATATTTATATATATATATATATATATATATATATATATATATATATATCACATATATATATATATATATATAAATCACTTACCATACTATCTGATTAATACCGTCTTCTTTAATTGCGTTGTATTTTTTGAATAAAATAATCTAATTACCTGATTGAAATTACAAATGGATAGATTTATTGAAATTTCTAACACACATAAATACATTACAATACATGATACAATTATTGTCCTAACAACCTTATTTTAAGTCTTCTAATTTTTACAATAGCTACACGTGGACTTCATCAACTATATATAATTCACTTAGTCATCTCTGAGGTATTAATTAGCTATGTACTGGATGAGTTCTAGGTAGGCATACACAGTTTTACAAGATTAATGAACAACTGCCACACGTATCTTTATTAACGCTGCATTCGTAGACCTGGGCACGCGTCAGGAATCATGATGAACTTCGCACAGTAACAGCATAGGTGGGGGGTATATCAGTTAGCTGCTGGCGAACGTCCTTCGTCAAGTCCCCTGGGAGCGGGTATTCACTCGTTCGGCTGGCGGTCAGTTCTTGGGACTCCCTTTGTCCTCCGTCGGGTCAAGTCACTCTTCGCGTAGCAGGACTCCCAATTCAGGTTCACGTACATGGACGCTGAGTACATGGAAATATTGGGAGGAGAAATGATGATGATGTCATGCTTATCTATGATCGCATCGATAATGAAAAGTTTGAAGCACAGCTTGTTTAGAAATGTAGGTTTAATGTATGTTAAGAGTATGACCATCATAATATATGCTAAGGTCACTTCAACGATGTTATATGTAATTTATTTTATTGAAATCTTATTTTATTGAAAATCAAATTTTTAACTGGTATTTATTCAAACGAATTTTTTGAAAATCGATTAAAATTCCTGAAACAAAATGATAGAGCATTTTCGACATAAATACTGAAGTGGATAGTTTTCATTGCCATATAATGGTCGACAAAATTATTTTGTTCGATGTAGTTCCTCCATATTTATAAACAGTAATATCCAATGTTAGTCGTAATCCCATGTTAGTTAAATAAAATAGGTAAATTTATGTTTTCATATTTAAAAAAGAAATTATTTATCAGAAAATT
>CAJRAI020000058.1:0-43985 GCA_907164885.2 Dolomedes plantarius
CACTACTCTCGGGCATTCTGAGAACACAACGAGGGGGAGGTATGTGTGCGTTTCCCCCTGCCTCCCCCCACAACGTTGATGGGGTGCGGGTGCTGAACTCTAACTTAAATGGCATTCAGATTCTCCCTGTTCCTCTCAGCGACCCCGAAATCTATGGATTCAACTCTACTCTCGGTCATTTTGAACATATTATCTTCTCCCCCTGCCTCCCCCCACAACGTTGATGGGGTGCGGGTGCTGAACTCTAACTTAAATGGCATTCAGATTCTCCCTGTTCCTCTCAGCGACCCCGAAATCTATGGATTCAACTCTACTCTCGGTCATTTTGAACATATTATCTTCTCCCCCTGCCTCCCCCCCCAACGTTGATGGGGTGCGGGTGTTGAACTCTAACTTAAATGGCATTCAGATTCTCCCTGTTCCTCTCAGCGACCCCGAAATCTATGGATTCAACTCTACTCTCGGTCATTTTGAACATATTATCTTCTCCCCCTGCCTCCCCCCACAACGTTGATGGGGTGCGGGTGCTGAACTCTCACTTAAATGGCATTCAGATTCTCCCTGTTCCTCTCAGCGACCCCGAAATCTATGGATTCAACTCTACTCTCGGTCATTTTGAACATATTATCTTCTCCCCCTGCCTCCCCCCCCACCGTTGATGGGGTGCGGGTGCTGAACTCTAACTTAAATGGCATTCAGATTCTCCCTGTTCCTCTCAGCGACCCCGAAATCTATGGATTCAACTCTACTCTCGGTCATTTTGAACATATTATCTTCTCCCCCTGCCTCCCCCCACAACGTTGATGGGGTGCGGGTGCTGAACTCTAACTTAAATGGCATTCAGATTGTCCCTGTTCCTCTCAGCGACCCCGAAATCTATGGATTCAACTCTACTCTCGGTCATTTTGAACATATTATCTTCTCCCCCTGCCTCCCCCCACAACGTTGATGGGGTGCGGGTGCTGAACTCTAACTTAAATGGCATTCAGATTCTCCCTGTTCCTCTCAGCGACCCCGAAATCTATGGATTCAACTCTACTCTCGGTCATTTTGAACATATTATCTTCTCCCCCTGCCTCCCCCCACAACGTTGATGGGGTGCGGGTGCTGAACTCTCACTTAAATGGCATTCAGATTCTCCCTGTTCCTCTCAGCGACCCCGAAAACTGTGGATTCAACTCTACTCTCGGTCATTTTGAACATATTATCTTCTCCCCCTGCCTCCCCCCACAACGTTGATGGGGTGCGGGTGCTGAACTCTCACTTAAATGGCATTCAGATTCTCCCTGTTCCTCTCAGCGACCCCGAAATCTATGGATTCAACTCTACTCTCGGTCATTTTGAACATATTATCTTCTCCCCCTGCCTCCCCCCACAACGTTGATGGGGTGCGGGTGCTGAACTCTCACTTAAATGGCATTCAGATTCTCCCTGTTCCTCTCAGCGACCCCGAAAACTATGGATTCAACTCTACTCTCGGTCATTTTGAACATATTATCTTCTCCCCCTGCCTCCCCCCACAACGTTGATGGGGTGCGGGTGCTGAACTCTAACTTAAATGGCATTCAGATTCTCCCTGTTCCTCTCAGCGACCCCGAAATCTATGGATTCAACTCTACTCTCGGTCATTTTGAACATATTATCTTCTCCCCCTGCCTCCCCCCCCCACGTTGATGGGGTGCGGGTGCTGAACTCTCACTTAAATGGCATTCAGATTCTCCCTGTTCCTCTCAGCGACCCCGAAATCTATGGATTCAACTCTACTCTCGGTCATTTTGAACATATTATCTTCTCCCCCTGCCTCCCCCCACAACGTTGATGGGGTGCGGGTGCTGAACTCTAACTTAAATGGCATTCAGATTCTCCCTGTTCCTCTCAGCGACCCCGAAATCTATGGATTCAACTCTACTCTCGGTCATTTTGAACATATTATCTTCTCCCCCTGCCTCCCCCCACAACGTTGATGGGGTGCGGGTGCTGAACTCTCACTTAAATGGCATTCAGATTCTCCCTGTTCCTCTCAGCGACCCCGAAATCTATGGATTCAACTCTACTCTCGGTCATTTTGAACATATTATCTTCTCCCCCTGCCTCCCCCCACAACGTTGATGGGGTGCGGGTGCTGAACTCTAACTTAAATGGCATTCAGATTCTCCCTGTTCCTCTCAGCGACCCCGAAATCTATGGATTCAACTCTACTCTCGGTCATTTTGAACATATTATCTTCTCCCCCTGCCTCCCCCCACAACGTTGATGGGGTGCGGGTGCTGAACTCTAACTTAAATGGCATTCAGATTCTCCCTGTTCCTCTCAGCGACCCCGAAATCTATGGATTCAACTCTACTCTCGGTCATTTTGAACATATTATCTTCTCCCCCTGCCTCCCCCCACAACGTTGATGGGGTGGGGGTGCTGAACTCTCACTTAAATGGCATTCAGATTGTCCCTGTTCCTCTCAGCGACCCCGAAAACTATGGATTCGACTCTACTCTCGGTCATTTTGAACATATTATCTTCTCCCCCTGCCTCCCCCCACAACGTTGATGGGGTGCGGGTGCTGAACTCTCACTTAAATGGCATTCAGATTCTCCCTGTTCCTCTCAGCGACCCCGAAATCTATGGATTCAACTCTACTCTCGGTCATTTTGAACATATTATCTTCTCCCCCTGCCTCCCCCCACAACGTTGATGGGGTGCGGGTGCTGAACTCTAACTTAAATGGCATTCAGATTCTCCCTGTTCCTCTCAGCGACCCCGAAATCTATGGATTCAACTCTACTCTCGGTCATTTTGAACATATTATCTTCTCCCCCTGCCTCCCCCCACAACGTTGATGGGGTGCGGGTGCTGAACTCTAACTTAAATGGCATTCAGATTCTCCCTGTTCCTCTCAGCGACCCCGAAATCTATGGATTCAACTCTACTCTCGGTCATTTTGAACATATTATCTTCTCCCCCTGCCTCCCCCCACAACGTTGATGGGGTGCGGGTGCTGAACTCTCACTTAAATGGCAATCAGATTCTCCCTGTTCCTCTCAGCGACCCCGAAAACTATGGATTCAACTCTACTCTCGGTCATTTTGAACATATTATCTTCTCCCCCTGCCTCCCCCCACAACGTTGATGGGGTGGGGGTGCTGAACTCTAACTTAAATGGCATTCAGATTCTCCCTGTTCCTCTCAGCGACCCCGAAATCTATGGATTCAACTCTACTCTCGGTCATTTTGAACATATTATCTTCTCCCCCTGCCTCCCCCCACAACGTTGATGGGGTGCGGGTGCTGAACTCTAACTTAAATGGCATTCAGATTCTCCCTGTTCCTCTCAGCGACCCCGAAATCTATGGATTCAACTCTACTCTCGGTCATTTTGAACATATTATCTTCTCCCCCTGCCTCCCCCCACAACGTTGATGGGGTGCGGGTGCTGAACTCTAACTTAAATGGCATTCAGATTCTCCCTGTTCCTCTCAGCGACCCCGAAATCTATGGATTCAACTCTACTCTCGGTCATTTTGAACATATTATCTTCTCCCCCTGCCTCCCCCCACAACGTTGATGGGGTGCGGGTGCTGAACTCTAACTTAAATGGCATTCAGATTCTCCCTGTTCCTCTCAGCGACCCCGAAATCTATGGATTCAACTCTACTCTCGGTCATTTTGAACATATTATCTTCTCCCCCTGCCTCCCCCCACAACGTTGATGGGGTGCGGGTGCTGAACTCTAACTTAAATGGCATTCAGATTCTCCCTGTTCCTCTCAGCGACCCCGAAATCTATGGATTCAACTCTACTCTCGGTCATTTTGAACATATTATCTTCTCCCCCTGCCTCCCCCCACAACGTTGATGGGGTGGGGGTGCTGAACTCTAACTTAAATGGCATTCAGATTCTCCCTGTTCCTCTCAGCGACCCCGAAATCTATGGATTCAACTCTACTCTCGGTCATTTTGAACATATTATCTTCTCCCCCTGCCTCCCCCCACAACGTTGATGGGGTGCGGGTGCTGAACTCTAACTTAAATGGCATTCAGATTCTCCCTGTTCCTCTCAGCGACCCCGAAAACTATGGATTCAACTCTACTCTCGGTCATTTTGAACATATTATCTTCTCCCCCTGCCTCCCCCCACAACGTTGATGGGGTGCGGGTGCTGAACTCTCACTTAAATGGCATTCAGATTCTCCCTGTTCCTCTCAGCGACCCCGAAATCTATGGATTCAACTCTACTCTCGGTCATTTTGAACATATTATCTTCTCCCCCTGCCTCCCCCCACAACGTTGATGGGGTGCGGGTGCTGAACTCTCACTTAAATGGCATTCAGATTCTCCCTGTTCCTCTCAGCGACCCCGAAAACTGTGGATTCAACTCTACTCTCGGTCATTTTGAACATATTATCTTCTCCCCCTGCCTCCCCCCACAACGTTGATGGGGTGCGGGTGCTGAACTCTCACTTAAATGGCATTCAGATTCTCCCTGTTCCTCTCAGCGACCCCGAAATCTATGGATTCAACTCTACTCTCGGTCATTTTGAACATATTATCTTCTCCCCCTGCCTCCCCCCACAACGTTGATGGGGTGCGGGTGCTGAACTCTAACTTAAATGGCATTCAGATTCTCCCTGTTCCTCTCAGCGACCCCGAAATCTATGGATTCAACTCTACTCTCGGTCATTTTGAACATATTATCTTCTCCCCCTGCCTCCCCCCCCAACGTTGATGGGGTGGGGGGTGCTGAACTCTAACTTAAATGGCATTCAGATTGTCCCTGTTCCTCTCAGCGACCCCGAAATCTATGGATTCAACTCTACTCTCGGTCATTTTGAACATATTATCTTCTCCCCCTGCCTCCCCCCCCACCGTTGATGGGGTGCGGGTGCTGAACTCTCACTTAAATGGCATTCAGATTCTCCCTGTTCCTCTCAGCGACCCCGAAATCTATGGATTCAACTCTACTCTCGGTCATTTTGAACATATTATCTTCTCCCCCTGCCTCCCCCCACAACGTTGATGGGGTGCGGGTGCTGAACTCTAACTTAAATGGCATTCAGATTCTCCCTGTTCCTCTCAGCGACCCCGAAATCTATGGATTCAACTCTACTCTCGGTCATTTTGAACATATTATCTTCTCCCCCTGCCTCCCCCCACAACGTTGATGGGGTGCGGGTGCTGAACTCTAACTTAAATGGCATTCAGATTCTCCCTGTTCCTCTCAGCGACCCCGAAATCTATGGATTCAACTCTACTCTCGGTCATTTTGAACATATTATCTTCTCCCCCTGCCTCCCCCCACAACGTTGATGGGGTGCGGGTGCTGAACTCTAACTTAAATGGCATTCAGATTCTCCCTGTTCCTCTCAGCGACCCCGAAATCTATGGATTCAACTCTACTCTCGGTCATTTTGAACATATTATCTTCTCCCCCTGCCTCCCCCCACAACGTTGATGGGGTGCGGGTGCTGAACTCTAACTTAAATGGCATTCAGATTCTCCCTGTTCCTCTCAGCGACCCCGAAATCTATGGATTCAACTCTACTCTCGGTCATTTTGAACATATTATCTTCTCCCCCTGCCTCCCCCCACAACGTTGATGGGGTGCGGGTGCTGAACTCTAACTTAAATGGCATTCAGATTCTCCCTGTTCCTCTCAGCGACCCCGAAATCTATGGATTCAACTCTACTCTCGGTCATTTTGAACATATTATCTTCTCCCCCTGCCTCCCCCCACAACGTTGATGGGGTGCGGGTGCTGAACTCTAACTTAAATGGCATTCAGATTCTCCCTGTTCCTCTCAGCGACCCCGAAATCTATGGATTCAACTCTACTCTCGGTCATTTTGAACATATTATCTTCTCCCCCTGCCTCCCCCCACAACGTTGATGGGGTGCGGGTGCTGAACTCTAACTTAAATGGCATTCAGATTCTCCCTGTTCCTCTCAGCGACCCCGAAATCTATGGATTCAACTCTACTCTCGGTCATTTTGAACATATTATCTTCTCCCCCTGCCTCCCCCCACAACGTTGATGGGGTGCGGGTGCTGAACTCTAACTTAAATGGCATTCAGATTCTCCCTGTTCCTCTCAGCGACCCCGAAATCTATGGATTCAACTCTACTCTCGGTCATTTTGAACATATTATCTTCTCCCCCTGCCTCCCCCCACAACGTTGATGGGGTGCGGGTGCTGAACTCTAACTTAAATGGCATTCAGATTCTCCCTGTTCCTCTCAGCGACCCCGAAATCTATGGATTCAACTCTACTCTCGGTCATTTTGAACATATTATCTTCTCCCCCTGCCTCCCCCCACAACGTTGATGGGGTGCGGGTGCTGAACTCTAACTTAAATGGCATTCAGATTCTCCCTGTTCCTCTCAGCGACCCCGAAATCTATGGATTCAACTCTACTCTCGGTCATTTTGAACATATTATCTTCTCCCCCTGCCTCCCCCCACAACGTTGATGGGGTGCGGGTGCTGAACTCTAACTTAAATGGCATTCAGATTCTCCCTGTTCCTCTCAGCGACCCCGAAATCTATGGATTCAACTCTACTCTCGGTCATTTTGAACATATTATCTTCTCCCCCTGCCTCCCCCCACAACGTTGATGGGGTGCGGGTGCTGAACTCTAACTTAAATGGCATTCAGATTCTCCCTGTTCCTCTCAGCGACCCCGAAATCTATGGATTCAACTCTACTCTCGGTCATTTTGAACATATTATCTTCTCCCCCTGCCTCCCCCCACAACGTTGATGGGGTGCGGGTGCTGAACTCTAACTTAAATGGCATTCAGATTCTCCCTGTTCCTCTCAGCGACCCCGAAATCTATGGATTCAACTCTACTCTCGGTCATTTTGAACATATTATCTTCTCCCCCTGCCTCCCCCCACAACGTTGATGGGGTGCGGGTGCTGAACTCTAACTTAAATGGCATTCAGATTCTCCCTGTTCCTCTCAGCGACCCCGAAATCTATGGATTCAACTCTACTCTCGGTCATTTTGAACATATTATCTTCTCCCCCTGCCTCCCCCCACAACGTTGATGGGGTGCGGGTGCTGAACTCTAACTTAAATGGCATTCAGATTCTCCCTGTTCCTCTCAGCGACCCCGAAATCTATGGATTCAACTCTACTCTCGGTCATTTTGAACATATAATCTTCTCCCCCTGCCCCCCCCCCCAACGTTGATGGGGTGGGGGGTGCTGAACTCTCACTTAAATGGCATTCAGATTGTCCCTGTTCCTCTCAGCGACCCCGAAAACTATGGATTCGACTCTACTCTCGGTCATTTTGAACATATAATCTTCTCCCCCGCCTCCCCCCCCAACGTTGATGGGGTGGGGGTGCTGAACTCTCCCTTAAATGGCATTCAGATTCTCCCTGTTCCTCTCAGCGACCCCGAAATCTATGGATTCAACTCTACTCTCGGTCATTTTGAACATATTATCTTCTCCCCCGCCTCCCCCCCCCCAACGTTGATGGGGTGGGGGGTGCTGAACTCTCACTTAAATGGCATTCAGATTGTCCCTCTTCCTTTCAGCATATATATATATATATATATATACAAACACACACACACACATATATATATATATATATATAATAAATGCGGCGATTAATGTATATAAATTGTGTAATACACTGAAGTGCCACTGAATTAGGGATATACAAGCCTATGCAAATTGTGTAGCGCTGCGCCTCATGTATGCGCAAGTGACGGCGCTGTGGTAACTGCATATATAGCGCGTACTGTGGTTGTTCTGAATTAGTTGTTGGAATTGCCAGTATGGGTAAAATGCCTGATTTAGACGCTTTCGATCACGGACAAATCGTAGGTGCGCGATGCATGGGCCATTCAATTTCCGAAATCGTCAGACAGCTATGATTTTCAAGATGGACAGTGTCAAGATTATACCAAGAATACATGGATGGTGGAAAAAAATAGCGATCGGGCAAACTGCAAAGGACAATTAGCGTTGACAGTGCGTGGTGAGAGATGGTTCAGGCATATTGTACGTAGCCAGCGAATCCAAACATTAGCTCAAATTACCACCCAGTTTAATGACGTTGTCGTACAGTCAGTAAACGGACTGTGCAAAGCTCGCTTCACCGTATGGGTGTCGGGTGCTGTTGACCTACGAGAGTACCATTGCTCTATACTCGCCATCGGGCTGCACGTCTTGCCTGGGCAAGAGAGCACAGAGACTGGAGTGTAGAGGACTGGAAACGAGTAGCATGGAGTGATGAGTCTCGATTCCGACTACTTAACGCCGACGGGAGGCTGAGAATATGCGTCAGGCTCATGAAGCCATGGATCGTGCATGCCTGACTGGAACTGTACAAGGGCATGGTGGCTCAATCATGGTCTGGAGTGTTTTTTCGCGGCACAGTTTGGGATCTTTGGTGCGTGTACCAATCTCCCTCAATGCAATTCGGTACGTAGAGTTGCTGGGTGTTTACCTTCATCCGTTTATGCTGTTCTGTTATCCGCACGGTAATGGAGTTTTCCAGCAAGACAACTGTACCTCTCACAAGTCCCGGTTGGCTACTGGCTGGTTGGATGAGCATTCCTCTGACTTCTCTGTCATGAATTGTCCACCTAGAAGCCCAGACTTAAATCCTATTGAGCATCTTTGGGATGTTTTGGAACAAGGCGTGAAAGGCCATCATACAGCACCAAAGAACCTTACTTAATTATGGACAGCTTTAGCCAATATTTGGCAAGCCATTCCCGTGGAACGTTTCCAGAAACTTGTTGAATCTATGCCTCGTCGTGTGGCAGCCGTTATTAAGGCCAGAGGAGGCCCAACTCGTTAATAGGTAGGTATCCCTAATTCAGTGGCACTTCAGTGTAGTACAGATAATATAGTACAGTTTGTAGAACATTTCTTTTACTGTATTTTAATATTTTTTTCGATAATGTCCAATGGTCTATCGCATTATGAAGAAGAAAAATTTTTGTTGTCTATTTAGTTGTTATGCATATGACGATAAATTTATTTAAAGTACCAGAAAAAGAAATCACAAGATCGGCATTTAATAAATTAAATTCTAAAAATTAATATTTAAAAATTCACCAAAAATTAAGAAATAGAGGTAAAGATTCGAAAAAGACTTCATTTTAAAGGTATTTTTATGGTCTTTCTCGTGATATATATTTTATAACCCTCAAATTATTATTTTAAATGCAAACTTAAAAAAAGTTATAAAACAGCTTAAAAATTTAATTTAAAAAAATCTAAGAAGAATTTTTCAAAAACCTTTTTTTAGTGCACCTCTACACTATAAGAAGAATCGCCATGCAAAATTTCAGCCCTTTAGGTCCAGCGGTTTGGTCTGTGCGTTGTATGTCAGTCAGTTACGGAACTGTTTTATATATATAGACTAGCTGAAAACCCGCACTTCGCTACGGAGTACATTCAAATTAAATACAACGGTCAATGTATGCAATTAATGCCAAAAAATATATATATACTAGCTGTACCCGTCCCGGCGTTGCTCGGGTAATGTAATTACCAAATTTTAGTAGCCTTAACCCTTTGTTAATGGGCGTCGCTGTCATCCTTTTCCTCACCACGATACATTATTTTACCCATATAAATTTAATCCTTTCTGGCACATTTTGGCAAAATTTTTGACATAGGATTACTAATCGAATATCACTGCAAAAGTATTCGATTTCCTTGAAAGCGAATATATCACATCCTCCACATGCTGAAATTCTTTGAAATCTTCATAGATTTTTTCCACAAATACACCACAAATTATATGATATTAACTAAGTGCTGGCCAAAAAAATTACGGCATTACTAAATGTGATTTTTTAATCGATTATCACTGCAATAGTAATCGATTTCCTTTAACCACCGAATCCCTCATAGAAAACAAACGCCCCAACACATCACGTGCATGATGTCGAAAAACTGGTTTTTCTCCTATTTTACCTTCGTCCGGAAATGAAGAACGAAATCTCCAAAATGAGATTTCTCGCAAGAGTTTCCGAATCATAAAATAAATTATTAAAAAATAACTACAATTTGTAAATTAATTTTGGTTCTGGCTTTCGAAACTGTGATGTCTAGGGTCTCTGAGATAAAAATTTCGTAAAAATGTAACGACATTTACGTATCGATTCGACAATTTGGAAAAAAGGGTCACGGACAAAATTGCGTTTTTTTCCGAAAAACGGGTGCGTACAGGCGATCGAAAAAAAATCACAATTAATCGATAAATTAAGACAGACAATTTTAATTGTGATTTCTGTATAGTGTCATCTTTCCCGTAGAGGCTCGTCCGAGAAAAAAAATTCTTGGACGGATACGTTAGGATGTACGGGGCTTTTACTCGTCCGGGAGCTCCAAATCGCGACTAAATATTTAATTACGGAAAATCTAACTAAAAAATCGAAAAAAGGGCTTCGAGGTGCATAATGAGACCTCGGGAGGCATCTTCGTGTCGAATCTCAAGACTGTCCGACCTACCGTCTTTGCGCTGCGCCGCGAGCAGACAAAAACTCGGTCACACACACACAGACTTTGCCTTTTATATATAAAGATATATATATATATATTTATAATAAATACGACGATCAATATATACAATTGACGTAGGAAAAAAATATATATTTATAAAAAAAATTGTAAGGGATATTTTTATAGACAAAATAATGTCCAATCGTCTGCCGCATTAGCAAGAAAAAATATTTTTTTATCTATTTAGTTTTTATGCACGTGACGATAAATTTATTTAAAGTACCAGAAAAAGAAGTCACGTGATCGGCATTTAATAAATTAAATTCTAAAAATTAATCTTTAAAAATTCACCAAAAATCAGGAAATGGAGGTAAAAATTCGAAAAAAATTTCATTTTGAAGGAATTTTTATGATCTTTCTCGTGATATAAATTTTATAACCCTCAATGTATTATTTTAAATGCAAATGTATAAAAAGTTTAAAAAACAGCTTAAAAATTTAATTTAAAAAAATCTAAGAAGAATTTTTGAAAAATCTTTCTTAGTGCACCCCTACACTATTAGAAGAATCGCCATGCAAAATTTCAGCCCTTTAGGTCCAGCGGTTTGGTCTGTGCGTTGTATGTCAGTCAGTCAGTGAATGAATGAATGAATGAATGAGTCAGTTACGGAACTGTTTTATATATATAGATAAAGATATGTGTGTGTGTGATAATATTATTAATAACCTCTAATCGCCCTTCCTGAACTTTCTTTCTCATCTGGTATCCTTTCCGACTCCTTGGCGAGATGCTTCGCCTTTCCGTATACTAACTTTCCCCGCCAATTCTGGCAACCGCTCTCTGACCTAATTCCACTGAGCTTGAGTGATTAAGATGTGCCGCTATTTTTCGTCAATAAACTTCAGTTATTCGTTATGATATGGAATCTTTTAGTTTCGGCCTCGATCGTAGTATTTTCAGGAGATGCCCATTCGGGTCATCTATATACAGTGTCTCCCAAAAGTGTTCGTACACTTAGGAATTTCAATGAAATAGGGGTCTATCCATTAATTAAAATGAATATTTCAGAATGGGTATTTAATAATAAGATCTATAATCTATTCTTAACAAAACTACATGAAATATTTTGAAAACATAGTAAAACTTTATTGTTAAGAAACCAGTAATCAAAAAGAAACAAAAATTTTATCTCACAAAAGTCATCGTATACTGAAATATTTTCGGATAAATCCATAATTAAAATTATCGTCTGGCGCTTTATTTTTATTTTTGAATTGTGGTGGCATTTAAAATATCGTTTGGCTTTAATTTTTGCTTGCCTACTCAGTAATATTCTATTTATTATTTAAAAATGGCTCGTAGTCGTAAAGAAACAACAAACAGCATTCGAAAAGTCATTATTTTTTTTATCATAGTAGTGGTAAATCAGTTCGGAATATTGTTAAATTACTTAATTTATCCCATTCTACTGTGCAGTATGTGAAAAAACGTTTTAAAAAAGAAAATTGGATCGAAAACAAGGTAAGAAAAGGCCGCCCGGCAAAGTTAACAAAACGTGATCAGAGATTTATAATTTGAAAATTTGTGAAAAATTCACTTTTAAATGCTGTAAAAGTTTCTGCAGAATTCAATGAAACATTTTCTACTTCAATTTCACCTGAAATTTTTTGACGAGTTCTCAGAACAGCTGGATTACATGGGCGTTCTGCCTATAGAAAATATTTTGTGAGTGGGAAAAACAGAACCCTTCGCACTATCAATGATAAATTAGCCCCAAACCTATTGGAATAATATCTTATTTGCCGATGAACATTTTTGGTGCTGATGGGCGTATAATTGTATGGAGAAGAAAAAAAATGAGGAACGTAATCCCAAGAACTTAGTAGGAACAGTTAAGCATGTCGATGGAGGTATCCTTTTGTGGGGGTGCATGTCAGTATCAGGGCTAGGAAATTTGGTATTTATTGATGGCATAATGAATCATGCTGTTTTTATAAATATTTTAAGAGACAATTTAAAATTATCAGCTCAAAATTTGGGTATTGAAAACAACTTTGTTTTTTATCAAGATAACGATCCTAAGCACACGGCTCTCAACGTTCGCATCTAGTGTCTCTATAATTGTCTACAAGTTTTGAAAACACCACCTCAATCGCCAGATTAAAACCCAATAGAACATATTTGGAGAGAACTGGAGGTTCGAGTACGAAAACACGACATTGACACGAAAAGCGAACTAAAACCAATTATGATGGAAGAATGGATGAACATTGATGCAAAAATTACAAAAGAACTAAAGCAATCTGTTCCCAGACGTTTAAAAGATGTTGTGGATGCTAAAGGATATCCTACTAAATATTAATTTAATGAAAAATTATAATATTTACTAATATGTAGAGATTTTTTACAAGTGTACGATGACTTTTGAGCGATAAAATTTTTGTTACTTTTTGATTACTGATTTCTTAAAAATAAAGTTTTACTATGTTTTCAAAATATTTCATGTAGTTTTGTTAACAATAGATTATAGATCTTATTATTAAATACCCATTCTGAAATATTAATTTTAATCAATGGACAGACCCCAATTTCATTGAAAATCGTAAGTGTAGGAACACTTTTGGGAGCCACTGTATATAAAAGAGCTCGTCTGTTTGTTTGTCCGCTATAGAATCATAGACTGTTTCACCCACCGGGACCAAATTCGGCACAGTTAATGTTTAGGACCCGAGAAACTTAAATCAGGAAAAACGAAATTTGGGGCTCAATTAGTTTTTTTAAATTAATTTTGTGCCTCTAAGAGGTGCGCGACCACCACAACCAGCTGGTTTGGGGGTGGGGGTGAAATTCTAATGCGCGGGAGCAATGACCTTTGACCCTGGCTCCCCAAGTAAACACAACTGGCCAGATGAACATGAAGAGCGGGGTATTTTTTTGATGGAATGCATGAAAACTTTTCTATCTATATATCTAGCCGGGCAATAATGCTAGTTTGATATATATTTTTGTGTTCTCCTGTGCCTCGAGAGTGAGGTAGTGTGTTGGTGACGGGATATTGTGCTAAGAGTGATGTCCGGTTTCATGTTTCTATGAATCGTTATTTGTTACTAAGAAGAGTGTGATTCTTTGACGCCAGCCACGTAAACAGGAACACACACACACACAGTCGGACCTCTATTTTGCGAACTTTTCCTTGGAACCAAGAACATTTTGCGAATTTCTTCGTAAGATAACCTCCAAATAGCGAAGTGCATTCTCTATTTAACGAACTATTTCTTGTGATCCAATATTATTTTTTCTCCATATTTCTGAACTTATTCTTTCTTTTAACACATTCCGACGCGGGTTGCAGTTTGAAGAAAATACGCCTTTTGGTGACATTGCAAAGATGAGAGAAATCACTTTTTCGGACAAAATTAACCGTAATTAAATTTAAGGACGCATGTGGTAATGTAAACTTAAAATTACTTCTTATTATCAATGCGATAAAATTGATTAATTTTAATAAAATATTTTGAATCGAAAATACAGTGTATTCCCGGAAAATGTTTTGTTTTCCGTGTTTGATGGGTAACACATAGACACTAATTTACAAAATAAAGGTGTGACTTTTCTTAATAATATTTAGTGTTTATGAATTTGTGACTCACCTCCGCGGGTTGCCTGAACCACCCTCTGGCTCCGCTCTTGCGATCGGTGTGCGGGGAGGACGACATGGGCACGACGCTGATCCGCTGGCTCAGGGGCTGCACACAGAACACAAAATAACACTGGAATCGCTTCTCAACAAAATACTTTCAAGAATCACTTCAAATTTCAAGGTTCTTTTGAAATATATATTTATTTTTATATATAGTAAATCCTCGACGCACGTAGTTCCGCGTCAGTCGAAATTTGTGCTTCAAAAATACTCGCATGTAACAGTGCAAGACCAGGCGTTTGCGATAATTTCTCCGTCGTTCATAATCAAACACCTTTTTTCTTCGAAACGATTGCATAAGAACAGACACGTTCGATCGTTTTTCTAACGGTCGATTCGTTCACACCTTATACGTCTTGTTACAATGGAACCTTGATATAATCGAATTCCTAACACTCCCATGTTATTATTAAATCTGTGTATCGAAATCCTCGATCATTGGAAGTTTTCCTCCAGGTTCCACTGTAGTGTCGTTTAATGATTTCGACTTTAGTTCTCGTTAGACGTGCTTATGGACATCTGCTTATGGTTTTCTTTCTTTTCGTTTTTTTACGTTGTCATTTGCGTTGTCATTTGCCCGGCGTATTTTTTTTTCTTAGCCTTAAATTATATAATCGTAGGCCTAATACCAAATGAGTTTAAATTTAAAATGAGACGATGTTTATTTCTTTACGTTTCAATTTGTGGCTTAAAAAATAGAACGGATTCTGAAGATTACAAATATATATAATTTATGTACTTTTTGACACTCTAACAACAATTATTAGCAACTTAAAAATGTAAACAAACATTTAAAGGGACAGTGGAGCTTCAAACCTTTGTTTTGAATGGATTTGCTTGCAATTTGAATACGTGATTAGAACCATAGATATGTAAAAGGGGTTAAAATTTAAAGATGAAATATTAATAATTTATTAATTAGGAATTGTATCAAAAATTGGCCTCGTTATAAATGTTCCAGGCGCATATAATATGGTCATTTTTATTTAAGGGATACCTTATAGAACTAACAACGAAACTCATTGCTTATTTTAAGCATTCATTAATAATATAAAGAGAAAAAAATAATAATAGTGAAAATACCCTTTTTATGAAGCAAAATACCTATAAATTATCTTTTCGAGTACAAAATTTAGAAATTCTGAGCTACGAAGCATGATTTTTTTCAATAAGATTTATTTGATGTACAGTTAAGTAAATAAAACTTAAATTTCAAAGCAATGCGATAATTATAAATGTGCCCGGAGCAATTTGAATATTCGTATGACACGAAAACTTTTATTTTGATAAAAACACATTTAAAGTTATTGCTATTAGTAACCACATGATATCTAAATTAAATTCAAATGCCTATAACTAGGAAAGTAATCGCAGAAATTAAAAATTCTTTTTGCGACACATTCCTACTCATTCGTAGTTTCACAATTCAATAAAATAAAAAAATCGAATTTTTGGACAAATTTCACAATTTTGAATGTCCACTGTCCCCTTAAATCCTATTTAAAGGGGAAGTGTTTTTTGCGCTTTTCTAAAAATGTGATTTTTTCATGTAATAGTACACTTTCTGCAAAATTTGTTGCAAGTACATCTCTGTAATTTTAAAAGTCAATAGAATAAGTTTTCCTGTATCAATATAACCTATTTTTTATTTTTAAACCTTAAGATATTTTTGTAAATGGGGAAAATGTATGACAAAAATATACAGATTTCTGATAAGTGAAATTTATAATATTTTTAAATTTTTGAGAAAGTGTAAAAAAAGGCTTAAATAGGTTCACTATGTAATATAAACTGTGTTTAATCATCACTCAAGATTTCATGGTAAGATTTTAACTAAATATTTTAAAGAGTGTACCAAAGCGAATACCTCAAAAATTTCACGGGGGAAAAATATGTTTGGTTACATTGTTATTTTAAATCTACCTTTCAATCCAAAAAGAAATTTTTTATCTTAAAATATTCATAAAGGTCTTATTAAACTAACATGAAAATATCCTAATGATACATGCATAAGATATGGGCTTTAAATGAATAGCCTTTTTAGTTGTCGCTAAAGAAAAGTCGACAAATGTTACTCTCATTTTTTACCTACTCTAACGAAGTTTAAAATATCAAAAACGAGAATTCTGTGTGATGTTGTCCATCCTATCTCATACAATGCACAGAAAAAATTGTACTGTAGGCGGGCCCGTCTGTGCGTATCGCCGGACGATGGCCGAATGACTAAAGTGCTCGGCAACGTGGTCAAAGTTTCTGACCGTTCGGAAGCAGTAGACCCTCGTGTAGCGAACAAACAAAGTGTGTGTGTGTGTGTGTGTGCATTGGCGGCTCTAGGGGGAAATAGGGGCAATTGCACCTCCCAAAAAAGCCCGGCGTATTTTTTTTTTCTTAGCCTTAAATTATATAATCGTAGGCCTAATACCAAATGAGTTTAAATTTAAAATGAGACGATGTTTATTTCTTATATATATATATATATATATATATGTAACATACTGGACAACCCAAGGAAAGAGTGGGCGTCCAGCACATCACAGGCAATGAAGAGTAGTCGTGGCTCGAATAAACGACGCGGCAAGTTACGGCATTAAATTTTATTAGACGGCGAATACGTCTTCTCAAGTCAGTTACATTATCAAAAAAGCGTACATGTTTCCGTTCATGTGGTTTATATAAACATTGTCATGTGATCATCATCGCGATTAGGGATTTGCTGTTGTCGATAAGTCACATGTGGTTTTATATAATCTGCGCAGAGCTTATCTAAAATATTGGTGACGCCGCGCCTATTTGAAAAAGGAAGCCATTTAATATTTTCTCTCGAGGTTATCGGAACTTAGAATCAAAATCGAAATTTAGCTCGTACGCCCAAGGGAATTTAGAATAATGTTAGATTTTAAAATGGTATGGGGTTTTTAATGTTATATATATATATATATATATATATATATATATATATATATATATATATATATATATATACAGATGGAGTACAAAATAATACGAACACCTGTGAAAAAGTATGACGTATTTCACACCTGCAGTACAGCCGCGCCACCTGCAACAGAAGTCTGCCACCTAGTCAGCGTGAAGAGGAAGGCATCAGTCTCTCAACAGCAGTCACCTACGTTGCATGCTTCTATCGAACTGTATGTGATAAGTTGAAATGTCAGACCTGTCAGAGTTCCAAAGAGGAATGATAGTTGGAGCGCGTTTAAGTGGAGTATCGCTTACGGAAACAGCAAACCTTTTGGGGTTTGCAAGGAGTACGGTATCAGCCGTTATGACAGAGTACACGAAAGAGGATAAGACGACGTCTTCAAAGCACAACAGTGGCCGAAAGTCCAAGCTTGCTGATAGGGATAGACGGGTCTTGAAGCGCATAGTAGCTCGAAAGCACAAGCAATCGTTATCCGAGATAACATCCGAAATGAACAGTCATCTCCAGGACCCCGTTTCAACAAAAACTGTCAAAAGGGAACTTCATGCTGCGAACATTTATGGCGTCGCCCAGTGGCTAAGTGGATAAGGCATCATCCTGCCACGCCGGGGGTGTGGGTTCGATTCCCGTATAAGACTTGGCTGTATTCTGGGGAACCGGTCAGTCTTCCGCCTGCAATTGGAACCCCGTCTAGAAAGGGGAGCTGCAACCTATCGTCCATCGCCGGTGTCATCGTCAGTCAATAAAATTCTTCTGTGATTGTGTCATTTGTCTGTTTCTATGTCTTATATTCATATGTACACCGGACTAGGGTGTAATGTTGTCATCCCCCAGGGACATTAGCCACACACACACACACACACATTTATGGCAGAGTGGCAATTCGTAAACCCTTGGTGAGAGCAACTAATGCTTTCAAGCGACGCCAATGGTGCAGAGATCACAAAGGCTGGTCCCCACAGTAGAGGCAACAGGTAATATGGTCAGATGAATCGTCATTCACCCTATTTCAGACGACCGGACGCGTTTATGTCTGGAGAATGCCCAAAGAAGCGTTTCATTCTGAATGCCTCTTGCCGACTGTGAAGCATGGGGGTGGCTCCATTATAGTATGGGGTGCGATATCTTTGCGCGGTCTTGGGCCACTTCTTATTCTGCATGGGAGGATCAAATCCAATCACTATCTAAGCATTCTAGGGGATCATGTCCATCCTTTTGTGCAGACTGTATTCCCTGGAGAGCGACCGCTTTTTCAAGACGACAACGCCCCTATCCACACTGCTAGGTGTGTTCAAGAATGGTTCGAAGAGCATGACGATGCAGTTGAACATCTTGCCTGGCCCCCTCAGTCTCCGGACTTGAATATTATTGAACATTTATGGCAATATTAGGAGTCCAAACTTCGTTCCCGATTTCCACCTCCATCCGGACTTTCGGAATTTGACACCGCCCTGAAGGAGGAATGGCTTAATATTCCTTAAATATTGTCCATGACCTTTATGCATCATCCCACGTCGCATTAAATCTGTACTTCAGTCAAAGGGTGGTCCAACCCCCTATCAATAAAGATTTTCCATTATTTCACAGGTGTTCGTATTATTTTGTCCACCATCTGTATATACAGTGGAATCTCGATCGATCGTTTTCCGATCCATCGTTTTTCCGTATGTGTCGTTCATTTTATCCAGTTTCAAAGATCATATTGCCTTCATTATGTTTCCTCATCTATCGTTTTCCCGCATTTATCGTTCATTTCAATGGGTCCCTTGAAAAACGATAGATCGAGATTCCACTGTATATATATATATATATATATATATATATATATATATATATATATATATATATATATACATACATATATATATATATATATATATATATGTATATATACACATATATATATATATATATGTATATATATATATATATATATATATATATATATATATATATATATATGTATATATATATATATATATATATATATATATATATATATATATATATATATATATATATGTATATATACATAAATATATATATATATATATATATATATATATATATATATATATATATATATATATATATATATATATATACATACATATATATATATATATATATATATACACTCATGGACAAAAAAATTAGCGCACCAAGAAGGAGTCGTCAAAATGAAACGAAATTTTACATGCGTAATGACTACTTTGATATAAGTAAATGATAAGAAAATCAAAGAAAAGGGATAATTTATTTCAGAGAAAAAAGCAAAAGAACGGAGGAGTTAATACTCCGTTGGACCCCCTCTAGCGCGAATGCACGATGCGATACGATCGGGCATTGAGTCATAGAAATTCTGTACGATGTCTTGAGACATTTCGTTCCATATTTGCTGTAACCTTGCCTCTAGTTCGTTCAAACTCGTGGGATGCCCAACTCGTCGTCCCAAATGATCCCAGATATGCTCGATTGGAGACAAATCTGGGGATCGGGCAGGCCAAGGAAGGGTAGTAACAGTGCGGAGACAGTCTTGTGACACCCTTGCCGTATGAGGCCGAGCATTGTCTTGTTGAAAAATGGCTCCTGGGTGCCGTTGCATGAGTGGCAACACATGTGGTTGCAGGATTTCATGAACATACCGCTGGGCTGTCATGATGCCATGGAACAATACTAGGGGTGACCGTGTATTGTAGGCAATGGCACCCCATACCATCACACCAGCTGTAGGAGCGATGTGTCGCTGTACAGCAAAGGCAGGATTGAAGCGTTCACCACGGGCTCTCTACACACGAACACGATTGTCATCATTGCCGAGATTGAATCTGGATTCGTCGCTAAAGACGACTTGGTTCCGTTCCGCTGCAGTCCAGTTTCCTCGTGCGCGGCAAAACTCCAAACGGAGGCGTCGCTGGGTGGGCGTCAAGGGCAGCACACGTAATGGGCGCCGCGATACCAACTGTCCTTCAGCCAGGCGCCTTCGTATGGTTCGAGAAGACACAGAGGCCCCTAGTGAAGGTGCTACCTGTGCCTGGATGGCGGCCGATGAAGCAGTTGGCTGTACGCGTGCATTTCTTACGATGTGGCGGTCTTCTCGACGACTGGTCTGTCGAGGGCGTCCTGAGCCTGGTCTTCGTGTACATGACATCTCTCGGGTCCACTGGTCCCAACACCTCCTCACAACACAATCAGAGCGGCCTAATCGACGAGCTACTCGCCTAGCTGACCACCCAGCTTCCATCATCCCGACGATTCTCCCCCTCTCAAACTGCGACAACTGCTTATATTGTCTTCGAACACGGCGTAATGGCATGTCTATCTCAGCTCTTTTCTTTGTAAATGATTCAGCACACTCAAACAAGCTTTGGTTACCTGTTTTATACTCCACAGGGTACGATGTTCAACGCCCTCTACCGGCTATACGTAATGCGCAATCACGCTGAATTTCTAATCATTTCTATATCTCCCCGACATGTACCTTCATTGCAAGTTTCGTTACGATCCCGCAATTATTTCTTGGTGCGCTAATTTTTTTGTCCATGAGTGTATATTTATATATATATATATATATATATATATATATATTCATTCCCCCCCAAAGAAAAACGCTGCCCCCCCCAAAAAAAAAACTGTTTGCTGGAGCCGCCCCTGTGTGTGTGTTGGTTGTCTTTTACGTATGTCGGATGAAAACAGTTCTTAATAAATGAAGCAAGTATTATTTTGAACAAAGATTTGAGCTTTGTTTTGTTCCGCAAAGGAAGTAACGATCGATGGCCGAGGGTTTGTCTAGCCAATGGGAGCGAATAGGAAACTTGGAAGCAACTGCGATCCTCTAACGCAAAGGAGGGGGAACGTCTAAGTTTTAGAGATACTTCCTGAAAAGGAATTACTCCGCTATTTAGTAACACAATAATACGCAGAGAGTAGAAGGTTTAGGGGTACATTACAAATAAATAAATGGGTTTTTTGCCCGGAGTATCCGTTGAATGCGAGTTGACTGAAAATCAGAAAATGAAGACAAAGTAAGAATGAATACCGACAAAAAGTGATAAAATACTAGGCATCGTTTTTTCAAACAAACATTGGAATATTGCAGATGGAGATCGGGATCGAAATCATTATAACAATTTTTGCGGGAAGTAGGTCTTTCAATAGTTTTTGGAATTGAAATAACTGTTTCAATTCTGCCTTCTTTCTTGACTGTGATGAAACGACACTCGACGATGGACCGTCATCATCGTCTCACATGGCCCCAGAAAATGTTGCCATTCAGGGGTGTCGAATCCATGCAGTACTTCTGCGTGCTCGTGGGGATCCAACACGATATTAGGCAGGTGTACCAGTTTTTCTGGATCTTCAGTGTGTGTGTTATGCAAATTCTCAGGCCATAGTTATTTTCTCTGTTGCTATGCGTAGCGCAGAGACTTTGCCTACGACATTCCTTGAGGGAACTGTCGAGGGTTGAATGGTGTGTGAGACGGGGGAGAGCCGTGATTGTAATTCCAACGGGGCGAGTCAAGGCCTGCGTTGTGGCGAGAAGGCTGCCCGATCTTGTAATTCTGAATCCCGCAATTATTGTTATATTGTACCGGAGAAAGTAAAAGTAGCATATCTACATTAATAAATGATTATTGTTGAGTTTTAGAAAGATTTATGACTCAAGTGTGTTCTTCTTATACACCCCACGTAGACAGGAGAGTCAAGAGCCAAAACATTATGACCACCCCTACATTTTGCAATGAATTCGCCTGGATGACGTGGAAGGCACGTGATCAGGTGGAAGTGGTATTTAACTGCTGCTGGAGAGTCTGAAGAATCATTCTTTCACTTACTTCTGTGTGTGATGGGAAAGGCCGCGGATCTAAGCGACTTTGATAGAGGGCAGATTGTAATGGCTCGAAGGCTCGGAACAAGTATTTCCGAAACTGCACGACTCGTGGGTTGTTCGTGACCTACAGTTGTTAGTACTTATGCAAAGCGGATGAATGACGGTGAAACCAGCAGTAGACGACATGGTGTTGGATGTCCACACGCTATCAAAGAAAAAGGTCGTCGGAGACTGTCTCGCATGGTGAAGCAAAAACTGCAGCCAGACAGTGGCTCAGCTGACAGCCCAATACAATGCAGGGCCAAGTAGAATAGTATCGCAGCACACTGTTCAGCGGACACTGTTGGATATGGGGCTACGCAGCAAACGTCCCACTCTTGTGCCTTTGCTGACCAAGCGTCATCGCCAACTGCGCCTGCGCTGGGCCCGGGAACATCGCGACTGGTCCATGGATCAGTTGGAGAGAGTTGCCTGGTCAGATGAATCACGGTTTGTCATTCATCACGCCGATGGCCGTGTCAGGATACGCCGTCTTCCAGGCAAACTGTTGCTCCCTCAATGTACAGTAGGTCATACACAGGCCGGTGGTGGCGGTATTATGCTTTAGGGGACGTTCTCTTGGGCGTCTCTGGGACCCGTGGTTGTGGTAGAGCAGACCATGAATGCTACAGGGTATCTGAACATCATTGCGGACCAGTTGCACCCTTACATGGCCTCTGTTTTTCCTGCTGGAAATGGAATGTTCCAACAGGACAACGCCCCAGGTCACAAGGCTAAAATTGTGTTGGAGTGGTTCCAGGAACATGATGCTGAATTCCAGTTAATGTCCTGGCCGCCTAACTCACCGGATCTCAATCCGATAGAACACATTTGGGATGTCATGGGACGGCAGCTCAGAGTTCAAAGACCACCAATTCGCAATATCTCGGATTTGCGTGACCGTTGCTTAAACATCTGGTACAATCTGTCTCCGGCCATCTACCAAGGACTTGTGTCATCCATGCCAAGGCGGGTTGAAGCTGTGTTGCGCGCCAAAGGTGGGCCAATTCGTTATTGACAGGTGGTCATAATGTTTTGGCTCTTGAGTGTATATATATGGTATCCTGTCTTTTTTCCACCTCACCTTTCAATCATTTATTCGCCTGTGTGAGGTCTAGCTATTGATGAAGCGTTGCCACAACTCCAGAAGAGAAACTTTGGCCTCGATCTAGCGCGCTATGATTTTGACGGGCAGACAAGACCGGGGGTGGACACGAGTAAAGACGTAATGTAAGGTGTATGATGCTACGGCGACGGTGTTTTGTAAGAAGAAATTACTCTTCTAGAAGACGTAACACCATATTAACTTTCTTGTAAATAATATATGTAACCCGTGTCGTCCATATACTTATCCAAGACTTAATAAACGTACTCCATTTGACCAACTCCTGACCGATGTATATACATATGTGTGTATGTGTCTGTGTGGTGTATTATTTGGTAAACTGATGACGAATGTGAAAAGTGAGGATAGTCCCATTTCCAAAAGTGGCTTGAGAATGGCTCAATTATGACAAGAAATACGTACCCTCGGATCTGACACGCTGGAGATGGACCTGGCAACGGTCTGGAACACCTCGTCCGACTCCACGTCCTGAAACACGAGTGAGACAGATGAGCGGGGAAGCACAAAATGGAGGACACAAAATGGAGGCAGAGTTTCGTACCTGCATGATGTCTTTGAGTGTCTCCATCCGGGTGATGGCCGCTTCGGCGTCGTCGCCCAGCAGCGCCTCGGGCTCCAGGCCGTTCAGAGTCTGAAACACAGCTTTATCAGTGGGGCTTAGAAATCAATTCACACCGCCCCTCTACCGCCCAATTGTTTTGACTTGTTTTTTCTCGGTGTCCTATCCGTCTGATGCATCAAACACGTACCACATTTCGTTAACACAACTGCACACCGATGCAAGTAAATACGGTTTCGGTGCCCTACTACTGCAACAATCGGACAGTACCATCCCATGAGCAAGAAAATACTCCCACATGTACTCTATCTACGAACTAGAAGTGTTAGCTGTAATAGAAGCCCTTAAAAAAACTCCGCAAGGTACCCACTTCACAATATTTACTGACTGTTCAGCATTTCAACAAACAATGAATAAAAAGACATGACACCGAACAGAGCCGAGAATTTTCTTGTCACAATTTGATTATGAAACCGTCCACAGACCCGGAAGCCAAATGAAACACGTGGACGCGTTAAGTAGACAACCAGTAATGACTGTTGCAAATTGAAATCTATACTAATATATATATATATATATATATATATATATATTGTATGTGGAGGGTAATCTCCGGAACCACTGCACCTATTTGGAAAATTGTATCACTATTTGTAAGGTACATTATTCCAGATGCACATAGGCTATATATTATGTATATCTGATCAGTAGAAAGAAAGTTAGGGTCCTAAATGTTGAGATGATGCTTCTTCCTTCTTTACTACTTTTCCTTTGTCAACCATAGTCAAGTAACCATAGCAACACATCAAACTACATTTTCATTTATTATCAGTAAAACATTTATATTTGAATTTTCTTTGTCTACCATATTCAAGTAACCGTAGCAACACATCAAACTACATTTTCATTTATTATCAGTAAAACATTAAACATTTAACACATGATCTAGAGCTTTCAGTGTGAAGTGACACCATTTCCGAGACATGACTCTTACGCTGTACTTTGTCTATACAAATATAGAAAGAGAGAGAGCGGATTTTGTATGTGGAGGATAATCTCCGGAACCACTGCACCTATTTGAAACATTTCTTTCGCTATTTGAAAGGTACATTATTCCAGATGGACGTAGGCTATATATTATGTACATCTGATCAGTAGAAACAAAGTTGGGGTCCTAAATGTTGAGCTGATGCTTCATCCTTCTTTACAACGTTTCCTTTGTCAACCATAGTCAAGTAACCATAGCAACACATCAAACGATATTTTCATTTATTATCAGTAAATTATTTGATATTTTAAAGATTCAAATGGAGGAGGTATTGATAAATACAAAAAGGATTTTTGAAATTGGCAACGTGTAAGGGTTTATTGAAGAAAATTACATTTGGAACCATGCTTTTTTATCGGACATTTAAGGTAAAAAAAGATTTACAATTTATTGGCCATCAACTGGAAATTTATTGGTGTAATATTACAGAACTTTATTTAACTTATAAACTTTATGTTTTGAATTTATGTACAATTTTATGCACAATTTGCGCAAATCGAACTTGAATTATTGAACTTTATTGAAAAATCAATGTGTTTCATTGAAACTGTGAAATTTATTGATTATATCGAATAGGTCTATGCTTGTTCCTTTATAAGTGAAAAAGTATTGCTTCAATTGAGCTGAAATTTTGTATAGATATAATTGATAGTTCAGATTAAAACATCTACTATATAATAACAGCTGAAGGTAAACAAATGTTAGTGTGTCAGTCAGCAGACACGGAGACGGGCTAATCTCGCGAACCGAGCATAGCAGGATATCGCGACTGGTACCGATGGACGCGGACGGACGAGACGCGTGCACTGGTGCCATCCTCAACTTTCAAAACTTTAAACTTTTTTAATTATAAAATTAAAACCGCCGAACTCAAAAGAAGCGGACAGCAGAAACAGATGACATTCCAGGTGGGCCAGCTCCTTTCCGTTTCGCAAATTTCTACTATTTTCATGCATGCAAAATTGAACTTCTTCACCCAAAAATCGACAAATTTTTTTATTCCCATGTGTTTTACAACTCTTCATCTTTAAGGATATACACATTTTTATAAAGTTAAAAATGTTTTTCATTTCAAACGAAGCTTTTTCCCCAAAGCAGTTTTCCGACTTTCCCGAAATCGATAATTTTGATGGACAAATATTTAGGTTTTCTGCACCTATTAATGTGAATTTTACGATTTATCGGCATTTGCTAGATGTTCATCTTCCAAAATATACCAAATACATTTAATAAAAAAAATGTTATCATTCTAAAAAAGCGTACTTACCAAACTCACTTTTGAAATTTCCCGCGCGGATCGCCATACTATCTTAATATAACTGAATGGGGAGTTCGTAATATTTCGACTTATTATTTTACTCACTAATAATTCCAGCAAGTTCGTGAAATTTGTTTCTAATTAATGAGCAACTGATGAGGATTCTTCCGCCACCAAATTGAATTCCTGAGAACTGTCTTTCAATTTTTTTAAGCACTTTTTCATGCATGAGATTTTCTATTTACATTCGGCCATGTTGCCAAAATGAAAAATTATTAGTTGAGAACGAGTCATTTAATAATTGAAATCCAGAAATAATTTTAAAGCACCAGAAATAATTTTAGTTTCAGGAAAGGAGAAGTTAAAACCTTTAGAATTTTTTTCTAATAAGGCGAAACGTCGCAACGTCACTGGCTATGTCAGTTTTCTTCTGCTATAGATGACGTCATTATCGGTTGGCAGAAAACAGAAGCAGTTCCTATGCGTTTGCATGTGTTTTTGGACGATACCTTCCTTCATTTTAAGTTAAATAATTTAAGTTTATTTATAAAATTCCTCATATTAGTTGTATGTAACAGGTATTTTAACACTTTTTTTTCAATATTTCGCAAGGTTTAAGAGAATATAATCCTTCTTTCGTCGAGAATGATTATTATTATGTCGAGATATGTATAGATATCGGGATAAGTTACTTCGGGCCGGCGTCTCGCATCGTAACTCCAGTCTTCCTCTGTCGATAAATACGGGTCACGTACCGAATAAACCTTTCCGGGCTGTACCTGATTGTTTAATTTGGTGATGTACCTTTGTCTAGATTCCGTATCTAAAGACTTTAAGTAATCTGAGAGCATTTTCTTCGACAAGCTGTAAGAATGCTCATTGAACGCCATGTTAAATTCTGCAATTTTTTGCCACTCCTTGCGAAACAAGAAGTAAAATCTGCAAGAGTTGAGATGTGACATGCTGCGAGACACTGCCCTATTCTGAATTAGCTTCTTTCTTTTGTTTAAAAAGCAAAATTTGAAAGCGGAAATTTGAAAGAATTATTTCAAAAGCCAAAAACCAAAATTTGAAAAAGGGAAATTTAAATCTTTATTTCGTTTTTTAAAAATTCTAATGTATTTTTAAAAGTGATTAAACAGTTTTCAGTCTTTAAGAAATAAAAGCATTTCATTTTAAATCGAAAATGCGACACATCGGGTTGCCACTCAGCTAGTAGGCATATTATTTTTAGAAAATCGGGTACTTGAGCTAGAGGACTAATATATCGGTCTAACTTGTTTTTGGCGTACTGGTAGCGCCACCTGGCTGCTTCGTGTATTTAGTAGGTGCTCTTAAACGAAATAAAGCCTGACGCTCGAATTCTTGAATTTCTACGATGACTATCATATACAACGAAATTACTTCTAAGATCGCAAACTAACTACGAATATATAACGGCGATAAAACATCTTTTAGACAACGGATGATTTTAAAATCCGTAATGATATTCTGTTCAAAGTCGCAGACGACAAGTGACAGACCGAAATAATTTTCGCACGAAAAGGGTCATTTGGCCGTAGCAAAAACAGAACAAATTCTCCAGCTCGACTACTATTTCCCCAAATTAACAAGTGGAGTTGAAAACACAGGAAACGGCGAAGTACCGCATCGAATTTTTAGGTCCTAATAAAATTATAAATATATATTGTGAGTCATTAAAATGAAGAAAAAACAACTTTACCGCCCATTCAGCCAAAAACTGATTTCCCAGGTCCTCCGCCTCGGACAACGGCATCGAGGAATTGTAATCCCGGGCGATCTGAAAACGACAACAAATAATACATACGGCACAATAATACATAATACACATTCACATCGTGTAGACCTATCCATTTCAGAGATACACACACAACATGTTATGCGGACACATTTCAGTAAACAGACACACTTGTAAAGCCAAGTCAGCGAATGTCCAAGAGTTATACTAGGTGTTAACTTGATTTTGCAGAATACTTTTAATTGGCACCATGTTAGCCATAACGAATCCGGAACATGCCATGCAAAGTGGGTCAGCGGTTAATGAGTCATTTTAGTGTTCCCGCGCTTGCGGTTAAGGGATAATTCAGTTCGTTTATTCCTGGGTCATAATTTGGAACAGGGGATGTGCTTTATTGAGGGAAAATTAGAATACGCGTTAAAGTAATAAAAGTGGGCCGTTAACGTTTCTTACACACACACACATATATATATATAGAGAGATAGATAGATAGATATACATATATATATATATATATATATGTATATATATATATATATATATATATATATATATATATATATATATATATATATATATATATATATATATATATGTATATATAATATATATATATATATATATATATATATATATGTATATATATATATATATATATATGTATATATATATATATATATATATATATATATATATATATATATATATATATATATATATGTATATATATATAGCTATATATATATATATATATATATATATATATATATATATATATATATATATAATATATATATATATATATATATATATACAGTGGACCCTCGTTAATTCGAACTCAAAGATTCTCGGAAAAAAGTTCGAATTATCCGAAGGATGCAGGTAAGTAGATAAAAGCCCTGGCAGATTCCTACCGAAATTAGTGCATACGTCTTCGTTTACATCAGAGATTTGGCCACATACAGTTTGATAAGAAATATTGTGCCTTGACTTAAATCGAGAAAGCCATCCATCACTGCATTTCAAATCTTCAATACCCATTGGACTTGCCGAAGACCTTCATCAGCCTTGAAGGTCACCGACTGGAGTAGAGTGTCGAATTGGGCAGCAAATACGTGTCTGGAGAGCGGTGGGATACCAACCTGACTGTCTTCCGCCGACAACCAGGAGTGATGGCATTCCATCTCATAGCCGGCACCCTTACAACGTCCGCGATATTCTACGCCCCTTCCTGGGCTTACATTAATGACACGGCGAAAGTCTCTACTAGTACTTGCATTCGTCCTTGGCGAGCACGTCGACGATCTAACGATATCCGCCACCTCTCTCAATCGAAGCCAAGCCGCCATAAGGGCTAGAGCTGGACCAACTTTTTCACCCTTCAATAAATCATCCAATTTTTCTCAAATTGTAATCATCCCATCTACCGATTTTCGTCCCATTTGGAAAACTCCTTCGTTTTTATTTTATTTTGGTCTAAGGGTGTGTATTGTAATCAAAAGTTCATACATTACCTTGATGTCTTCCTTCCAGAACCTGGAGGTTTTAGACATATTCGTCTTGGGAGCCACCTCCTTGATCTGTGCAAAAGAAATAAGACCAGTAATCTCAATACCGCTTGGGTACTCAGTAATCTCAATACCGCTTGGGTACTCAGTAATCTCAATGCTAAAAGCAGGTGTTAAATACCCGGAGACTTAGTTCTGGAAAAGTATTGAGTTGCGGACTCTTACCCATTACTTTTCCAGATCGGTTTACGACCGTTGGAGAAAACTTAAAACCAACGTTGAATTCGGCAATTCAGTTTTTACTGAATTTCGGAACTCAAGCCTTTTAGTATTAACCTTTAGCTTACGGGGCCCATCTTTCCGATGCCCTCATTAGAACGGGAAATTCCATAACCCTTTGTAAGAACGGCCATTATAGGGCCATTAAGGATATATTTAGTGGAATCTCGATCGATCGTTCCCCGAACGATCGTTTTCACGTATGTATCGTTTATTTCACCCAGTCCCGAATAAATTCCATAGAAAACAAGTAAAGAAGACCGCATGGATCGTTCTTCGATCCATCGTTTTCCCGCAATATTCGTACAGAATATCGCAGCTTTACATTAATTTATCGGATTTAATCTTTTTTTCATAATAACTGAACCTGAAATATGGATAGAGCTAGAATGACGCTCTAATTAAACAAAGGGCAGAACATTTGAGATGCATGGTCTCGTATTTTTGTTTTCTCTTGTTTAGCCTGGTTTCGCTTTATTGTATAACTCCCATTATTTGTTCGTCGTCGGTGTTCCTTAATTCTTTAGTCCCTATACCCTAATTTCGGCAACTCTTTCCAAATTCACCAACTATTCAACATTTCTGTTCTTATCAGCAATGGCTCACAGTCAGCTTTTTTGTTGGCCTTGGGATGGAGGCGCCCTGGTGTTTGGTGTGGTGTGTGAGAAGTTTCTGATTACTGCAGTTCTACACTGGCCGATGAGTGTTTCACCCGGAAGCAGAACTTCCTGTTGGTCTTATGTCGGACCCCATCCAGTGCAATGGAATGGTTCTAGTTACAAACGATTCACGGCTGCCGCTTCTTTATATTCTCACACAATAACCGATACCGAAATGAATGCAATTTGCAACACAAAAAAATATTGTTACTTGTGGAGAGAAAACCGCCAAAAAACAAACGACGATTAAGTACTTTTATTTGAATCAAAATTCCCGTGTATCTACGTGCATTTCTTATTTTATTATTGTTGTCTTGGATTTCAGTACAACTTTGTAATTTTATCTTCAGTTACACTACGGGTATGTATGCATTTATGTACGTGAATAAATATATTTTAGGGATATCAAACTTTAAGGTATGTTAATACTTTTTTGTATGTTCCCGCATCTATCGTATTCCCGCATCCATCGTTTAGTTCAGTCGGTCCCTTCGAAAACGATCGATCGAGATTCCACTATATATATATATATATATATATATATATATATATATATATATATATATATATATATACTAGCAGACCCGACAGACGTAGTCCTGTTGAAAACCTTATGAAACCTTATGCAAACCCAATTAAAAATATATAAATGTATAATAACTCCTCAGATTTCAGCAATATTCGGTATTTCATCATAAAAAAGCTGAAAAAAAATATAAATAAATAAAAATAATAGTTTTAAAAAATAATAAAATTAAATTTAAATTAAAATTTAAAAAATAAAATAAAATAATAATTAAAAAAATAATAAAATAAAAGCTGCAATAAAAAAGCCTTAAAAAATGCTGAAATAACAGATCTAGCAAAACTTACGACTCTGCATTCGAACCCGGGGCAATAGCATTGTACTTGCGCGACCTTCCGAATACGCCACGATGACACGGTACTCTACTGAGTAAAGTGAAACTTATTCGTCATTCGAAAGTTGTGGGCTGGTGATTATACATATCAGAGGAGTTTTTAGTCAGAAATAAAGTAGCAGGATAGAAGCTTAGTCTTTAGCTCTTCAATAGACACAAATATATAGGCGAGGGGGATTGCAGTAGCGATTAAAAAAGATCTCGTGTCACTTAGCGTGGTTGATTCGAACTTTCCATCGCGTGTCGAGAGTATGAATATGCCGTTGGATCTGATGTATTTTAGAGTATAAAATCTGAATTGAAAGATTTTTATTTTCATTTATTATTCTGGTTTAATATATGACTTGAAACTTTTTGATTTTATTTATTTTTATCTTTTCGTTCGCTGTTTGCTAACTAAACCTAACGTGGACGCCATTATCCAGAGGGGTGATTCCACAAACTGTAACACCTTCCATTTACCGGACGCACCCCCTTATAAATTGTTGGTTTTTTATTAATTAATTAAAAATATAAAAACATTTTCTATCGGATCAAATTGTGAATCTAAACCATTCTCGAATCAACTTAATCGCACACACAAAATTTCATAAAAATCAGTCAAGTCGTTTAGGAGGAGTTCAGTTACATACACACGGACAGAAGAAATATATATATAAGATATATATATATATATATATATATATATATATATATATGTATATATATATATATATATATACATATATATATATATATATATACATATACATATATGTATATATGTATGTATATGTATATATATATATATATATATATATATATATATATATATATATATATATATATATATATATATATATATATATACATATATATATACATATATATATACATATATATATATATATATATATATATATATATATATGTGTGTGTGTGTGTGTGTATATATATATATATATTTATTTATTCTTGTGCCCATATTCTTCGGATATATGTTATCCCACCCCGTAAGGAAAATGTTAAATTAACGGGCACCCGTTACTTTTCCAGATCCATTTATTGAACCTTCGGGAAATTTTAAAACTGACGTTGTCTTGTGGATGCGATTCTATGTGACGGATATCAGCCGGGCAAGCGAGTCATCTCTTGTGTTCTGTACCCAACAAGGCATCACGCACGCTGTCTGTTTGTACGGGAATAAGCGATTAAGCTTACCCGGCATCTCTTGTGGTTTGTATCGCTCCGGGTTCATATATATCTTCAGTCTGTGTCGAATTAAAACTGCTATTGTTACAAAGTGGGCCTGTTCCTTGAAGAAAGCGTGCGTGCCCTAGACCAGTGGTCCCCAACTGAGGTTGTCTTATGGATGCGATTCTATGCGAGGGATATCAGCGGGCAAGCGAGTCATCTCTTGTGTTCTGTACCCAACAAGAGAGTAAGGCATCACGCACGCTGTCTGTTTGTACGGGAATAAGCGATTAGGCTTACCCGGCATCTCTTGTGGTTTGTATCGCTCCGGGTTCATATATATCTTCAGTCTGTGTCGAATTAAAACTGCTATTGTTACACAGTGGGCCTGTTCCTTGAAGAAAGCGTGCGTGCCCTAGACCAGTGGTCCCCAACTGAGGTTGTCTTATGGATGCGATTCTATGCGAGGGATATCAGCCGGGCAAGCGAGTCATCTCTTGTGTTCTGTACCCAACAAGAGAGTAAGGCATCACGCACGCTGTCTGTTTGTACGGGAATAAGCGATTAGGCTTACCCGGTATCTCTTGTGGTTTGTATCGCTCCGGGTTCATATATATCTTCAGTCTGTGTCGAATTAAAACTGCTATTGTTACACAGTGGGCCTGTTCCTTGAAGAAAGCGTGCGTGCCCTAGACCAGTGGTCCCCAACTGAGGTTGTCTTATGGATGCGATTCTATGCGAGGGATATCAGCCGGGCAAGCGAGTCATCTCTTGTGTTCTGTACCCAACAAGAGAGTAAGGCATCACGCACGCTGTCTGTTTGTACGGGAATAAGCGATTAGGCTTACCCGGTATCTCTTGTGGTTTGTATCGCTCCGGGTTCATATATATCTTCAGTCTGTGTCGAATTAAAACTGCTATTGTTACACAGTGGGCCTGTTCCTTGAAGAAAGCGTGCGTGCCCTAGACCAGTGGTCCCCGACTGAGGTTGTCTTATGGATGCGATTCTATGCGAGGGATATCAGCCGGGCAAGCGAGTCATCTCTTGTGTTCTGTACCCAACAAGAGAGTAAGGCATCACGCACGCTGTCTGTTTGTACGGGAATAAGCGATTAGGCTTACCCGGCATCTCTTGTGTTTTGTATCGCTCCGGGTTCATATATATCTTCAGTCTGTGTCGAATTAAAACTGCTATTGTTACAAAGTGGGCCTGTTCCTTGAAGAAAGCGTGCGTGCCCTAGACCAGTGGTCCCCGACTGAGGTTGTCTTATGGATGCGATTCTATGCGAGGGATATCAGCCGGGCAAGTGAGTCATCTCTTGTGTTCTGTACCCAACAAGAGAGTAAGGCATCACGCACGCTGTCTGTTTGTACGGGAATAAGCGATTAGGCTTACCCGGCATCTCTTGTGGTTTGTATCGCTCCGGGTTCTTATATATCTTCAGTCTGTGTCGAATTAAAACTGCTATTGTTACAAAGTGCGCCTGTTCCTTGAAGAAAGCGTGCGTGCCCTAGACCAGTGGTCCCCGACTGAGGTTGTCTTATGGATGCGATTCTATGCGAGGGATATCAGCCGGGCAAGTGAGTCATCTCTTGTGTTCTGTACCCAACAAGAGAGTAAGGCATCACGCACGCTGTCTGTTTGTACGGGAATAAGCGATTAGGCTTACCCGGCATCTCTTGTGGTTTGTATCGCTCCGGGTTCTTATATATCTTCAGTCTGTGTCGAATTAAAACTGCTATTGTTACAAAGTGGGCCTGTTAATTGAAGAAAGCGTGCGTGCCCTAGACCAGTGGTCCCCGACTGAGGTTGTCTTATGGATGCGATTCTATGCGAGGGATATCAGCCGGGCAAGTGAGTCATCTCTTGTGTTCTGTACCCAACAAGAGAGTAAGGCATCACGCACGCTGTCTGTATGTACGGGAATAAGCGATTAAGCTTACCCGGCATCTCTTGTGGTTTGTATCGCTCCGGGTTCATATATCTTCAGTCTGTGTCGAATTAAAACTGCTATTGTTACAAAGTGCGTCTGTCCCTTGAAGAAAGCGTGCGTGCCCTAGACCAGTGGTCCCCAACTGAGGTTGTCTTATGGATGCGATTCTATGCGAGGGATATCAGCCGGGCAAGCGAGTCATCTCTTGTGTTCTGTACCCAACAAGGCATCACGCACGCTGTCTGTTTGTACGGGAATAAGCGATTAGGCTTACCCGGCATCTCTTGTGTTTTGTATCGCTCCGGGTTCATATATATCTTCAGTCTGTGTCGAATTAAAACTGCTATTGTTACAAAGTGCGCCTGTTCCTTGAAGAAAGCGTGCGTGCCCTAGACCAGTGGTCCCCGACTGAGGTTGTCTTATGGATGCGATTCTATGCGAGGGATATCAGCCGGGCAAGTGAGTCATCTCTTGTGTTCTGTACCCAACAAGAGAGTAAGGCATCACGCACGCTGTCTGTTTGTACGGGAATAAGCGATTAGGCTTACCCGGCATCTCTTGTGGTTTGTATCGCTCCGGGTTCATATATATCTTCAGTCTGTGTCGAATTAAAACTGCTATTGTTACAAAGTGGGCCTGTTCCTTGAAGAAAGCGTGCGTGCCCTAGACCAGTGGTCCCCAACTGAGGTTGTCTTATGGATGCGATTCTATGCGAGGGATATCAGCCGGGCAAGCGAGTCATCTCTTGTGTTCTGTACCCAACAAGAGAGTAAGGCATCACGCACGCTGTCTGTTTGTACGGGAATAAGCGATTAGGCTTACCCGGCATCTCTTGTGGTTTGTATCGCTCCGGGTTCATATATATCTTCAGTCTGTGTCGAATTAAAACTGCTATTGTTACAAAGTGGGCCTGTTCCTTGAAGAAAGCGTGCGTGCCCTAGACCAGTGGTCCCCAACTGAGGTTGTCTTATGGATGCGATTCTATGCGAGGGATATCAGCCGGGCAAGCGAGTCATCTCTTGTGTTCTGTACCCAACAAGAGAGTAAGGCATCACGCACGCTGTCTGTTTGTACGGGAATAAGCGATTAGGCTTACCCGGCATCTCTTGTGGTTTGTATCGCTCCGGGTTCATATATATCTTCAGTCTGTGTCGAATTAAAACTGCTATTGTTACAAAGTGCGCCTGTTCCTTGAAGAAAGCGTGCGTGCCCTAGACCAGTGGTCCCCGACTGAGGTTGTCTTATGGATGCGATTCTATGCGAGGGATATCAGCCGGGCAAGTGAGTCATCTCTTGTGTTCTGTACCCAACAAGAGAGTAAGGCATCACGCACGCTGTCTGTTTGTACGGGAATAAGCGATTAGGCTTACCCGGCATCTCTTGTGGTTTGTATCGCTCCGGGTTCATATATCTTCAGTCTGTGTCGAATTAAAACTGCTATTGTTACAAAGTGCGCCTGTTCCTTGAAGAAAGCGTGCGTGCCCTAGACCAGTGGTCCCCGACTGAGGTTGTCTTATGGATGCGATTCTATGCGAGGGATATCAGCCGGGCAAGTGAGTCATCTCTTGTGTTCTGTACCCAACAAGAGAGTAAGGCATCACGCACGCTGTCTGTTTGTACGGGAATAAGCGATTAGGCTTACCCGGCATCTCTTGTGGTTTGTATCGCTCCGGGTTCTTATATATCTTCAGTCTGTGTCGAATTAAAACTGCTATTGTTACAAAGTGGGCCTGTTAATTGAAGAAAGCGTGCGTGCCCTAGACCAGTTGTCCCCAACTGAGGTTGTCTTATGGATGCGATTCTATGCGAGGGATATCAGCCGGGCAAGCGAGTCATCTCTTGTGTTCTGTACCCAACAAGAGAGTAAGGCATCACGCACGCTGTCTGTTTGTACGGGAATAAGCGATTAGGCTTACCCGGCATCTCTTGTGGTTTGTATCGCTCCGGGTTCATATATCTTCAGTCTGTGTCGAATTAAAACTGCTATTGTTACAAAGTGGGCCTGTTCCTTGAAGAAAGCGTGCGTGCCCTAGACCAGTGGTCCCCAACTGAGGTTGTCTTATGGATGCGATTCTATGCGAGGGATATCAGCCGGGCAAGCGAGTCATCTCTTGTGTTCTGTACCCAACAAGAGAGTAAGGCATCACGCACGCTGTCTGTTTGTACGGGAATAAGCGATTAGGCTTACCCGGCATCTCTTGTGTTTTGTATCGCTCCGGGTTCATATATATCTTCAGTCTGTGTCGAATTAAAACTGCTATTGTTACAAAGTGGGCCTGTTCCTTGAAGAAAGCGTGCGTGCCCTAGACCAGTGGTCCCCAACTGAGGTTGCCTTATGGATGCGATTCTATGCGAGAGATATCAGCCGGGCAAGCGAGTCATCTCTTGTGTTCTGTACCCAACAAGAGAGTAAGGCATCACGCACGCTGTCTGTTTGTACGGGAATAAGCGATTAGGCTTACCCGGCATCTCTTGTGGTTTGTATCGCTCCGGGTTCATATATATCTTCAGTCTGTGTCGAATTAAAACTGCTATTGTTACAAAGTGGGCCTGTTCCTTGAAGAAAGCGTGCGTGCCCTAGACCAGTGGTCCCCAACTGAGGTTGTCTTATGGATGCGATTCTATGCGAGGGATATCAGCCGGGCAAGCGAGTCATCTCTTGTGTTCTGTACCCAACAAGAGAGTAAGCCATCACGCACGCTGTCTGTTTGTACGGGAATAAGCGATTAGGTTTACCCGGCATCTCTTGTGTTTGTATCGCTCCGGGTTCATATATCTTCAGTCTGTGTCGAATTAAAACTGCTATTGTTACAAAGTGCGCCTGTTCCTTGAAGAAAGCGTGCGTGCCCTAGACCAGTGGTCCCCAACTGAGGTTGTCTTATGGATGCGATTCTATGCGAGGGATATCAGCCGGGCAAGCGAGTCATCTCTTGTGTTCTGTACCCAACAAGAGAGTAAGGCATCACGCACGCTGTCTGTTTGTACGGGAATAAGCGATTAGGCTTACCCGGCATCTCTTGTGGTTTGTATCGCTCCGGGTTCATATATCTTCAGTCTGTGTCGAATTAAAACTGCTATTGTTACAAAGTGCGCCTGTTCCTTGAAGAAAGCGTGCGTGCCCTAGACCAGTGGTCCCCGACTGAGGTTGTCTTATGGATGCGATTCTATGCGAGGGATATCAGCCGGGCAAGTGAGTCATCTCTTGTGTTCTGTACCCAACAAGAGAGTAAGGCATCACGCACGCTGTCTGTTTGTACGGGAATAAGCGATTAGGCTTACCCGGCATCTCTTGTGGTTTGTATCGCTCCGGGTTCTTATATATCTTCAGTCTGTGTCGAATTAAAACTGCTATTGTTACAAAGTGCGCCTGTTCCTTGAAGAAAGCGTGCGTGCCCTAGACCAGTGGTCCCCGACTGAGGTTGTCTTATGGATGCGATTCTATGCGAGGGATATCAGCCGGGCAAGTGAGTCATCTCTTGTGTTCTGTACCCAACAAGAGAGTAAGGCATCACGCACGCTGTCTGTTTGTACGGGAATAAGCGATTAGGCTTACCCGGCATCTCTTGTGGTTTGTATCGCTCCGGGTTCTTATATATCTTCAGTCTGTGTCGAATTAAAACTGCTATTGTTACAAAGTGGGCCTGTTCCTTGAAGAAAGCGTGCGTGCCCTAGACCAGTGGTCCCCAACTGAGGTTGTCTTATGGATGCGATTCTATGCGAGGGATATCAGCCGGGCAAGCGAGTCATCTCTTGTGTTCTGTACCCAACAAGAGAGTAAGGCATCACGCACGCTGTCTGTTTGTACGGGAATAAGCGATTAGGCTTACCCGGTATCTCTTGTGGTTTGTATCGCTCCGGGTTCATATATATCTTCAGTCTGTGTCGAATTAAAACTGCTATTGTTACACAGTGGGCCTGTTCCTTGAAGAAAGCGTGCGTGCCCTAGACCAGTGGTCCCCAACTGAGGTTGTCTTATGGATGCGATTCTATGCGAGGGATATCAGCCGGGCAAGCGAGTCATCTCTTGTGTTCTGTACCCAACAAGAGAGTAAGGCATCACGCACGCTGTCTGTTTGTACGGGAATAAGCGATTAGGCTTACCCGGTATCTCTTGTGGTTTGTATCGCTCCGGGTTCATATATATCTTCAGTCTGTGTCGAATTAAAACTGCTATTGTTACACAGTGGGCCTGTTCCTTGAAGAAAGCGTGCGTGCCCTAGACCAGTGGTCCCCGACTGAGGTTGTCTTATGGATGCGATTCTATGCGAGGGATATCAGCCGGGCAAGCGAGTCATCTCTTGTGTTCTGTACCCAACAAGAGAGTAAGGCATCACGCACGCTGTCTGTTTGTACGGGAATAAGCGATTAGGCTTACCCGGCATCTCTTGTGGTTTGTATCGCTCCGGGTTCATATATATCTTCAGTCTGTGTCGAATTAAAACTGCTATTGTTACAAAGTGGGCCTGTTCCTTGAAGAAAGCGTGCGTGCCCTAGACCAGTGGTCCCCAACTGAGGTTGTCTTATGGATGCGATTCTATGCGAGGGATATCAGCCGGGCAAGCGAGTCATCTCTTGTGTTCTGTACCCAACAAGAGAGTAAGGCATCACGCACGCTGTCTGTTTGTACGGGAATAAGCGATTAGGCTTACCCGGCATCTCTTGTGGTTTGTATCGCTCCGGGTTCATATATATCTTCAGTCTGTGTCGAATTAAAACTGCTATTGTTACAAAGTGGGCCTGTTCCTTGAAGAAAGCGTGCGTGCCCTAGACCAGTGGTCCCCAACTGAGGTTGTCTTATGGATGCGATTCTATGCGAGGGATATCAGCCGGGCAAGCGAGTCATCTCTTGTGTTCTGTACCCAACAAGAGAGTAAGGCATCACGCACGCTGTCTGTTTGTACGGGAATAAGCGATTAGGCTTACCCGGCATCTCTTGTGTTTTGTATCGCTCCGGGTTCATATATATCTTCAGTCTGTGTCGAATTAAAACTGCTATTGTTACAAAGTGCGCCTGTTCCTTGAAGAAAGCGTGCGTGCCCTAGACCAGTGGTCCCCGACTGAGGTTGTCTTATGGATGCGATTCTATGCGAGGGATATCAGCCGGGCAAGTGAGTCATCTCTTGTGTTCTGTACCCAACAAGAGAGTAAGGCATCACGCACGCTGTCTGTTTGTACGGGAATAAGCGATTAGGCTTACCCGGCATCTCTTGTGGTTTGTATCGCTCCGGGTTCATATATATCTTCAGTCTGTGTCGAATTAAAACTGCTATTGTTACAAAGTGGGCCTGTTCCTTGAAGAAAGCGTGCGTGCCCTAGACCAGTGGTCCCCAACTGAGGTTGTCTTATGGATGCGATTCTATGCGAGGGATATCAGCCGGGCAAGCGAGTCATCTCTTGTGTTCTGTACCCAACAAGAGAGTAAGGCATCACGCACGCTGTCTGTTTGTACGGGAATAAGCGATTAGGCTTACCCGGCATCTCTTGTGGTTTGTATCGCTCCGGGTTCATATATATCTTCAGTCTGTGTCGAATTAAAACTGCTATTGTTACAAAGTGCGCCTGTTCCTTGAAGAAAGCGTGCGTGCCCTAGACCAGTGGTCCCCGACTGAGGTTGTCTTATGGATGCGATTCTATGCGAGGGATATCAGCCGGGCAAGTGAGTCATCTCTTGTGTTCTGTACCCAACAAGAGAGTAAGGCATCACGCACGCTGTCTGTTTGTACGGGAATAAGCGATTAGGCTTACCCGGCATCTCTTGTGGTTTGTATCGCTCCGGGTTCTTATATATCTTCAGTCTGTGTCGAATTAAAACTGCTATTGTTACAAAGTGCGCCTGTTCCTTGAAGAAAGCGTGCGTGCCCTAGACCAGTGGTCCCCGACTGAGGTTGTCTTATGGATGCGATTCTATGCGAGGGATATCAGCCGGGCAAGTGAGTCATCTCTTGTGTTCTGTACCCAACAAGAGAGTAAGGCATCACGCACGCTGTCTGTTTGTACGGGAATAAGCGATTAGGCTTACCCGGCATCTCTTGTGGTTTGTATCGCTCCGGGTTCTTATATATCTTCAGTCTGTGTCGAATTAAAACTGCTATTGTTACAAAGTGCGCCTGTTCCTTGAAGAAAGCGTGCGTGCCCTAGACCAGTGGTCCCCGACTGAGGTTGTCTTATGGATGCGATTCTATGCGAGGGATATCAGCCGGGCAAGTGAGTCATCTCTTGTGTTCTGTACCCAACAAGAGAGTAAGGCATCACGCACGCTGTCTGTATGTACGGGAATAAGCGATTAAGCTTACCCGGCATCTCTTGTGGTTTGTATCGCTCCGGGTTCATATATCTTCAGTCTGTGTCGAATTAAAACTGCTATTGTTACAAAGTGCGCCTGTTCCTTGAAGAAAGCGTGCGTGCCCTAGACCAGTGGTCCCCAACTGAGGTTGTCTTATGGATGCGATTCTATGCGAGGGATATCAGCCGGGCAAGCGAGTCATCTCTTGTGTTCTGTACCCAACAAGAGAGTAAGGCATCACGCACGCTGTCTGTTTGTACGGGAATAAGCGATTAGGCTTACCCGGCATCTCTTGTGGTTTGTATCGCTCCGGGTTCATATATATCTTCAGTCTGTGTCGAATTAAAACTGCTATTGTTACAAAGTGGGCCTGTTCCTTGAAGAAAGCGTGCGTGCCCTAGACCAGTGGTCCCCGACTGAGGTTGTCTTATGGATGCGATTCTATGCGAGAGATATCAGCCGGGCAAGCGAGTCATCTCTTGTGTTCTGTACCCAACAAGAGAGTAAGGCATCACCCACGCTGTCTGTTTGTACGGGAATAAGCGATTAAGGCTTACCCGGCATCTCTTGTGGTTTGTATCGCTCCGGGTTCATATATATCTTCAGTCTGTGTCGAATTAAAACTGCTATTGTTACAAAGTGCGCCTGTTCCTTGAAGAAAGCGTGCGTGCCCTAGACCAGTGGTCCCCAACTGAGGTTGTCTTATGGATGCGATTCTATGCGAGGGATATCAGCCGGGCAAGCGAGTCATCTCTTGTGTTCTGTACCCAACAAGAGAGTAAGGCATCACGCACGCTGTCTGTTTGTACGGGAATAAGCGATTAGGCTTACCCGGCATCTCTTGTGTTTTGTATCGCTCCGGGTTCATATATATCTTCAGTCTGTGTCGAATTAAAACTGCTATTGTTACAAAGTGGGCCTGTTCCTTGAAGAAAGCGTGCGTGCCCTAGACCAGTGGTCCCCAACTGAGGTTGTCTTATGGATGCGATTCTATGCGAGGGATATCAGCCGGGCAAGCGAGTCATCTCTTGTGTTCTGTACCCAACAAGAGAGTAAGGCATCACGCACGCTGTCTGTTTGTACGGGAATAAGCGATTAGGCTTACCCGGCATCTCTTGTGGTTTGTATCGCTCCGGGTTCATATATATCTTCAGTCTGTGTCGAATTAAAACTGCTATTGTTACAAAGTGGGCCTGTTCCTTGAAGAAAGCGTGCGTGCCCTAGACCAGTGGTCCCCGACTGAGGTTGTCTTATGGATGCGATTCTATGCGAGGGATATCAGCCGGGCAAGCGAGTCATCTCTTGTGTTCTGTACCCAACAAGAGAGTAAGGCATCACGCACGCTGTCTGTTTGTACGGGAATAAGCGATTAGGTTTACCCGGCATCTCTTGTGTTTGTATCGCTCCGGGTTCATATATATCTTCAGTCTGTGTCGAATTAAAACTGCTATTGTTACAAAGTGGGCCTGTTCCTTGAAGAAAGCGTGCGTGCCCTAGACCAGTGGTCCCCAACTGAGGTTGTCTTATGGATGCGATTCTATGCGAGGGATATCAGCCGGGCAAGCGAGTCATCTCTTGTGTTCTGTACCCAACAAGAGAGTAAGGCATCACCCACGCTGTCTGTTTGTACGGGAATAAGCGATTAGGCTTACCCGGCATCTCTTGTGGTTTGTATCGCTCCGGGTTCATATATCTTCAGTCTGTGTCGAATTAAAACTGCTATTGTTACAAAGTGCGCCTGTTCCTTGAAGAAAGCGTGCGTGCCCTAGACCAGTGGTCCCCAACTGAGGTTGTCTTATGGATGCGATTCTATGCGAGGGATATCAGCCGGGCAAGCGAGTCATCTCTTGTGTTCTGTACCCAACAAGAGAGTAAGGCATCACCCACGCTGTCTGTTTGTACGGGAATAAGCGATTAGGCTTACCCGGCATCTCTTGTGGTTTGTATCGCTCCGGGTTTTATATATCTTCAGTCTGTGTCGAATTAAAACTGCTATTGTTACAAAGTGGGCCTGTTCCTTGAAGAAAGCGTGCGTGCCCTAGACCAGTGGTCCCCGACTGAGGTTGTCTTATGGATGCGATTCTATGCGAGGGATATCAGCCGGGCAAGTGAGTCATCTCTTGTGTTCTGTACCCAACAAGAGAGTAAGGCATCACGCACGCTGTCTGTTTGTACGGGAATAAGCGATTAGGCTTACCCGGCATCTCTTGTGGTTTGTATCGCTCCGGGTTCATATATCTTCAGTCTGTGTCGAATTAAAACTGCTATTGTTACAAAGTGCGCCTGTTCCTTGAAGAAAGCGTGCGTGCCCTAGACCAGTGGTCCCCAACTGAGGTTGTCTTATGGATGCGATTCTATGCGAGGGATATCAGCCGGGCAAGCGAGTCATCTCTTGTGTTCTGTACCCAACAAGAGAGTAAGGCATCACGCACGCTGTCTGTTTGTACGGGAATAAGCGATTAGGCTTACCCGGCATCTCTTGTGGTTTGTATCGCTCCGGGTTCTTATATATCTTCAGTCTGTGTCGAATTAAAACTGCTATTGTTACAAAGTGGGCCTGTTAATTGAAGAAAGCGTGCGTGCCCTAGACCAGTGGTCCCCGACTGAGGTTGTCTTATGGATGCGATTCTATGCGAGGGATATCAGCCGGGCAAGTGAGTCATCTCTTGTGTTCTGTACCCAACAAGAGAGTAAGGCATCACGCACGCTGTCTGTTTGTACGGGAATAAGCGATTAGGCTTACCCGGCATCTCTTGTGGTTTGTATCGCTCCGGGTTCTATATATCTTCAGTCTGTGTCGAATTAAAACTGCTATTGTTACAAAGTGGGCCTGTTCCTTGAAGAAAGCGTGCGTGCCCTAGACCAGTGGTCCCCAACTGAGGTTGTCTTATGGATGCGATTCTATGCGAGGGATATCAGCCGGGCAAGCGAGTCATCTCTTGTGTTCTGTACCCAACAAGAGAGTAAGGCATCACGCACGCTGTCTGTTTGTACGGGAATAAGCGATTAGGCTTACCCGGCATCTCTTGTGGTTTGTATCGCTCCGGGTTCATATATATCTTCAGTCTGTGTCGAATTAAAACTGCTATTGTTACAAAGTGGGCCTGTTCCTTGAAGAAAGCGTGCGTGCCCTAGACCAGTGGTCCCCGACTGAGGTTGTCTTATGGATGCGATTCTATGCGAGGGATATCAGCCGGGCAAGCGAGTCATCTCTTGTGTTCTGTACCCAACAAGAGAGTAAGGCATCACGCACGCTGTCTGTTTGTACGGGAATAAGCGATTAGGCTTACCCGGCATCTCTTGTGTTTTGTATCGCTCCGGGTTCATATATATCTTCAGTCTGTGTCGAATTAAAACTGCTATTGTTACAAAGTGGGCCTGTTCCTTGAAGAAAGCGTGCGTGCCCTAGACCAGTGGTCCCCAACTGAGGTTGTCTTATGGATGCGATTCTATGCGAGGGATATCAGCCGGGCAAGCGAGTCATCTCTTGTGTTCTGT